>NESQ01000499.1:0-54091 GCA_003070745.1 Tuber borchii | reverse complement strand
AAGAGTTAGAGGCCTCCAAAAAGAAGAGTCAATCTGCTTCACAGGATCCTTCTCTCATCCCAGATTCTGTTATAATCAAGCCTAAAAGAGGTAGAGCAAGTCATGGTTCCTTTGAGGAGAAGGTAAGTTACTTCTATTAACCTTACTATTATATATCCTACTTATCTCCTATACTAATATGCCTTATTCTCTAGACTAAGAGACCCAGAAGACAAAACAAATACTTCAAGTACTCAAATGGAGTTTGATCAGGAATCAGAGGAAAATCTTGCCTCAGAAAATATGGAACTTGATAATGAAGCTATAGATTCTGAAACTGAATATGATGAGGAGGAAAATGAGCAAGCAGATAGTGATGAGGAGGATAGCTATCAAGAGAGAGATAGTAGAATATTAGAAGTCCAGGTTTCTACTCAAGAAGTATTACATCCCAATCTTGCTACATATTCCCCTTTTCTTATATTTAGAAGTAACTAATAACAGAAATCTTATAGAGTTATTACATTCTGGACACAAACTCTTGATAAAGTACCAACTCCTGGACCTCCAGCTTCTCCTAGTGTTCACAGTCCTGGTCCTCAACCTCCTTCATCCTATAATTTTCATACAGAATATCTTTCACTTCAAAAAGTTTGTCAAAATCCTTACAACTTTGAGATTTGCATATTTAAAACTAATATGCCCTATAGTTATATGAAGGGGGTTATCCTGATCCATTAGATTCCTCCAAACAATGGTTCTTCTCAGATTCTATTCCTGAAGAACCAGATACTTCCTCATATCCTCCAGGACCTGAAGCCACAATATTGAAAGAAATTAAACAACATCAGAGTAGTTTCTAACTTTTAATATGAGAGTCACTGAATACTAATCTGCCTTGTAGAAATTGTGGAAGCATATAAAAGAGATCTTCAACTGTCCCTTTATTTGCAAGAACATGGTCTTAAGCTAGTTAAGCAAGATTCTGTGATTGCAGGACCAGATGAGGTTGTTATCTCTAAACCAGCCTTGAATCAACTGAAAAGGGACCTGAAAACAATGGGAAAGGAGTTCAGAGGCAAGCTAGAGCAGAATGCTGAGTTAGAAAAAAGGATTGAGCAATTAGAGCAGGAGAAAAAAAGATCTCAAGAGGCCAGAGAGCAGCAAAGAACAGAGATTAGAGATCTGAGTGAAAGATTAATAGAAAGGATAAAAACCTGTAGGATTATTATCTTCTTACTTATTATATATTGATCTTTGTACTTTCCTATATATTCTTGCATTTTGTCAATTAGTATTATTCTTTGGGAAAAGTAATTATATTCCTAAATAAACTATTCTCCTGAGAACATATATATTTTAAAAAAGTATTTCTTAATACTTTTCATTGTAGCTAAAACATTGTAATTTTTTATTGCAAAGATATATTTTTATCAGTAAAGTGTTAAGTTTAAAAAAACAGTATATTTTTTTTGGAAAGATTCAATTTCACCAAGGAAAGTGGTATATTACTGAGAAAAGTTTTGCTTAAAAAGCTTTTATTGCTAGTAGAAATTGTTTCCGGATAGGATAATTTCTATCTTTTTCTGAAAAGTTTTCTGTTTGCAAGAAGATTTTAGGTATATGAGAAATATTTTATAATTTAGAAAAAATTTATATATTTCTGAGAATAGTCTCCTATTTCTTTGAAAAGTTATATTTTCTTCAGTAATTTTGGATATTTCAAAGAAAAAGTTTTTTCTTCTCAGAAACTTTTGTATCAATAAAAAACAGAAGGTATTTTTAAAAAACTTTTTTATCTAAATAAAATTTATTGTTTTTTTCTTGAAATTGTGAAGAGATTTATTCATGAAATAAGTGTTTTTTACCTGCACCAAGTTTTATTCCAGTGAAGAGTGTATTTGTTCAAGAAAGAGTTTTATTTTTTAGGGAAAACTTTTCATATTTTTAAGAAAAGTGTAATTTTCTGGAGAATCTTTTAGTTAAGAAAACTTTTATATTTTTTATAAAAGAGATCTTATTTTATAACAAAAGTATTAAGTTTTTGAAAAAAAAAGTTTTCTGAAAAAATATTTATATCTTAATAACATCTGACTTTTTATTACAAGTTTATTCTAAATAAACTCAACTTTCTTTCTCAGTCAATATTAGTTTCAAATCTTCACTTTATTTCAACTCATTTCTTGTATATATATATTGTTTATTGAACAATAACCTTACCAAGTTAACATACAATTTCCTCTAAGAGTATAGACCATTTCCATTTAAAATATACTATATGACAAATACTTTTAGAAAAACATTTTATTTGTGTAATATCTTTTTCAGAAATCTGTCAAGTACTTGCTGAGGTTGCAATTTTTCCATAAAAAGATTACTTGGTGATTCATACTCCTCTGGAATTGGACTATAATAGTCAATACTCCATTTCTTCCATTGATCCCCCTGAGATCCTTTTACTGGTAGGGTTCTCCATCCAACAGACAGTGGCCAAGATTCATGTTGTAATGGCACCCAATAAATCTTAGATACCTGACCTACCTGTGTTTGCTTCTGTAGAAAGAATGTTTTGCTGGTGATGGTAGAAGAAAATTTGCTCTTGCAAATTGTGTCTGAATCAGTAAATATTCCCAACACTGTGCAGTTTTTGCATCACATGCTTCTGAGATCAAAGTATAACACTTCTCAAAGTAAAGCCTGTAAGGTTTGTCTTTCCATGCTTTTCTTAAATCCTGCTCTTCCCACTTATCTTGAGTATGAAATAGGATTTCCCATCTCTCCTGCAAGTTAAGTTTATGCTTGTTAGAATACTTAATTCTAGCAAATCTTGAAGGTGAAAAGCTCAGAACATTGTTATAATCCAAGGTAATTGTCCCTTCAAAGCCATCTCTCTCTTAGTCTCACTATCCTCCTTCCACTCAGAGTCACAGAATTTGAACAATGCAGTCCAAACATCTATTCTAAACTTTTGAATCACCATTGTTCCCAGAAAGGCCAGTATTCTGTATGTTTCATGACTAGAACAATCTTCAATTTCTCTTAAGAGCTCTCAAATCTTTCCAATATTTCCCCTGAGACTTCTGGTAAAGTAGGTGGTTGGTCTTGTGTAGAGCAGTTGGATGAATTTGAATATAGTCAAAGGCTGTAGATTGAGAAAAACTTTTCCCAAATGTCCACTTATTCCAATCAATCACAGCTGGTGATAGCCAACAGAACTTGTAGGCTGCTAGCTGATTTTTCAGGCCTAATCCAGATCTATTCTTAACACCAACTGCAGTTTGACTTCTCCACAGATCTCCTTGTGATTCCAACAAGGAATTTGTGAAAGAGGCCTTTTGTAGTTGAAGAAACATTCTTAGAATCCTTGACAAATCATGAGATTGTTCAAAACTGCAAGCCTTCAGTTTGCTAGCAGTATATTCTAAGCCCAATCCAAATCTCAAAAAATTTGCATAAAGAAAGTGTAAGATTTCTTCTGAGTTTTGCATGTAACAGGAATCTGGAAGTTTAGAAAATTGAATTTCATCAGCTCTCTCCTTCAAAGCTTGAAAAAGCTGGAAAGATACTCTATGTTCCTGTCTGAGGCCAAAAGATCTTCTTTGTTGAATTGCTGTTTTCAATGAGAGAAGAACTCTATCTCTGGAATGAGTGTATGATTTTTCTAACTTTTCTATATCAACCTGAAATCTCTCTCCAGCTATTCCTGATGATTGCCCAAGTTTCAGAATTTCTGGACTTAAGGAAAGGTAATCCAGGCTAGAATTCTGAAATGGATAAATGCTACCAGCATCAAAAAGTGACTTTAAGGGTGAATAGAACTGAGAATATATAAGACCATTCTCAAATTGGGAGGAACATTTAGAGTAAGCCAGAGTTTGATTAGCTGTAGCAGTGGTTAAAGCCCAAGAATAGTTGGAAGCTTTTAGACCAGGACTCTCTTGTTTGATTTCTCCTAGTCTGTTCTCCAAACAGCATCTTCTGAAAAAGCAGGTTGCCCTCTGGTCCTGAGACGAAATCTCTTGTCCCAAGTCTAGAAACTGGAAGTTCTCATCCAGACATTTGAAATTAAGATCCCTATCCAAGATATTTTTAAATAACTCCCATGATCCACTGATACTAGATGACTTGAGCTGCAATTTCAAATCCTTTGCATCTACCAGCAAAAACATTCCTTCAAAGTGGTTATATCCAGTGCTTTCACTAAATTTGATCATATCCTGCCAGATGGGTTTCAGGTATCTTCCTGAGAGAAAGTAATGCAGTTCTTGCCTTTTTGCACCATAAACTTCTCTATTCTGAATTCCTAACTCCCTCCCTCTGGCAAAAGTATTCATAGATGCTGAAGCAAATGACAGAGGCAAGTGCTGAACAATATCTGGAGGACAATGTTGTAAAATAGATGGAATGAATCCAATATCCATCCATTGCTGAAGATGCTGATTAGCCACATAGGAGTTTGTTCCCAAATTCTTCTGCCAAAGTCCTGGAAGAAAGACATAGAGTGGCAGATAAAGAAAAGAAGTCAAGTGGCCAAGATAGAAATGTGGAATATGAGGAAGTGGGACCTGTCTGACATGAACCTTTCCAGAAGCAAGTCTCTCTTCAATCTTGGAAAAAAGATGGACATCAGAGGAGATATTTTTCTGAGAGCTTGGTGTAAACTGAACTCTGACACCTTTACTTGCAACAGATAAGCACTTGACTTTAGCAATAAAGCTGTCAATATCATAAGTAGTAGTAGTAGCTATACTCAAATCTGGTATTGGCAACTCAAGAGTAGGAGGAGTCTGACTTTCTGATAAGATTCCACATAGTAGACTTGACCACTGGTGACTGGAAATTCTTCCTCCATATCCCAAGACTTCTGGCTTAGGAAAGTCATTAGGCAAATGGTAATTCAACCATTGAGTCATTCTGGCAATAGACCAAGAGGGAGATGTAGTAGTGGTAGATCTTGAGGAGGAAGTATGTGAAGAGCATGCAAAATTATAGGAATATTGTTGAATGAGGTAGTTTGTAGTATCTTTCAGGTTTAAGCTTGGGGAAGATTTAACAGAATCAGAATCAGAGGATATTTCGATAATATCCAATTTGTTGGATATCACAGAGTTGATAGTTGGCTGAGATGGTATGGCGTGAGAAGTTGAAGGTGATGTTCCCAGTGCTGAATCAGGGAAAAGAATAATTGGTGATTGCAAGGAAGAGGAGATAGTGTTGGATATCAGGTCTGAGGAGTTACTGGAGTTTGCTTCTAGTAAATCTATTATTATTCTCTATTAGTAGGTAGTTTTGATAATTAATATGATGAGAGAGATTACCTGAATCCAAGCTCCTAGTATTGTAAATTAATTGAGGAAATTCTTCTAAAAAGTCTGGTTTCTTTCTATTAGTCTACTCCTGTTTTAAAATCAAGAACATATTTTTTACTAACCTGAATCTTCAGCACTTTGAAACTCTATATCTTCATCTATCATTATATCTGGTAATTTTGAGTGTCCTAAGTCTATTAATATTAAATTTTACCACATATAATTAGTCTTGCTACATACCACTAATATGAGATATTCTCAACACTGTAATATTAGGTATATTAGCAATTGTTTTTATGAAATCTTAGATTGAGAACTTACCATTTTTCCCTTTCCTACTATTATGATTTCCCACATGGTTATTCTCATTCTCACTATCCTCCTGAACCATACCAATACCCTCTAGAAAGTATGATTGTAGTTAGTTAACTGACCAATAACTTATTGGAATAGATTATACCTAGAATACTTTTCTCAATATCTATATTATTTAAATCAGTTTTCATCTTTTTACATTTACTCATAAATCATGAAACTTACCAGTATCCAAGTATCTTGTACTTGTGCTATTGTGGAAACAATCCTCTAAACTGATATCCATATCCTGCATTCTTTGCTCTAATCCTAAAACTTTAGGCCAAGCAGAAACTCTTCTCCTTTCTAACTCTTGATCCTCTTCATCATTCTTCTCTATTTTATACTATTAGTATCATAGCCTATGTCCATTTTATTTAACTCCTTACCTAGCTGTATAAGATTATCTATCATTCAAATTAGTTATAACAACTTTCAAATACTAATAGACTTTTATTATTACCTTGATTTGGAATCTCAACAGTTTCCTCTGATCCAGCTCTTGTCTCTTGAATATTCAGAAAAGTAGGTTCTTCTACAATTTCCATATCCTGCAAGATCTGTTCTAATCCTACCACCTTGGGCCATCTTACTGACTGCAAGTCATTATGAATAATAGTATCCTCCCTGCCTTGATTCTCAAATTCCTTCTCTGAAACACCCTCTTCTAAATCCTCAGAAACCCACCTCTAATGAAAAGAGTATTAATACTATAATAGTAGTAGTTCAAATGATGAAAAACTTACAGCTGGATTTCTGATACTAGTAAAACTACTTATCCTACTAGTAGTTGAAGAGATAGGTCCTGCACTGGGTACATCTGGTACATCTACCTATAGAAAGTAGTTTTTTTAGAATTGTTTTATCCTAGAACTAGATATAGATGTAGAACTTACCTCAGTATTAGAAATATGAGATTGATTTTCCTGGTATTGTTTACTCCTGGAGTGAGTTGATATACTATTTGCATCTACCTTTCTCTGCACATATCTTTTCTGATCTGCAACTTTTTTAACATGCTTCTTGTGTTCTGCAGACTTGCTAGGCCTTCCTCTTGGATTTTGTGACATAGTTGTTGAATATAGAAATGATATATAACTAGAGAAGAATTGGGAAGATGAAAAATTGTAGAAATATAGGATAGGAACTCTGATGTGTATAGGAAAAGGGAAGAAAAGGAAGAAAAGATAAATAAATAAGATATATAAAAAAAGAATGCTTACATAATAGAAAAAGAAATATGAATTCTATTAAAAAGAGCATCACAGAAAATGACTCAGTTTTATAGTACTTCTGTTTTGTTGATTATAGAATTTTATTAAGCAAAACATAGCTAATTAAGTAAACAATAAATATATTTAAAAAAGATTTTCTGAGTAAAGAACAGTAGTACATAGGTAGATTAGTCTTATTTAAACCTATACATTGATTCTATATAAATTGAAAACTCAATCTAGTTTTATGAGTCTAGTTTACTGGAGAACAATATTTACCATAATAAAACTTTCCAGTAACTATTTTTAAATAAGAAACGGTGTTTTATCTAGCAAGAGAAATCAAGGTTTCTTCCATTTGAGAAAGCATTCTCTTTTTATTTAAACATATTATTGTTGTGAAAATCTCTTGCTTTTCATTTAAGCAGAAGGTTTTCTAGTTATTTCAAGAAAGATAATTCTTTTCAAAAGAATATTTGCATCTTAGTAACCTTGCTCTGGGAAATCTGTTTCCTTTACATTACAACATTTCTAATAAATTATTTCTATATAGAATATATGATTTTCAGATACTATTCTATCAAAGACATTATTATTGCAAGATCTGCTTTTCAACTAACTTGCTTTATAAGAAAATATTTTTCAAGAATATTTTTTTATATCAATACTCTGTTCTCTTGTTCTTCTAAGATAATTTTTCTCATACAAAGTATTGTGAGATAAATTGTTTTTTTAAAAAAATGTTTTCCTTTTTATTTTAAGTATTTTTTTCAATAAGTTTTTTTATTCTTAGAAGCAAAAGTTCAACTAGCCCTTTCCATTTAAGACAATATTTTCTACGAATACTGTTTTCATTTAAATTTTTTCTATTAAATCATTTTCTATTAAAAACTATTCTAGATTACTGTTTCTAAAAAAACCTTTTCTCAGAAAACTTTTTCTAACTATACTCTTTTTAATAAAACTATTTCTATATCTACTCTTTTTAATAAAACTATTGCTTAAAAAAACCTTTTTAGTAGAAAAGCTTTTCCTAACTCTAAGAAGTTTATAAATTTATAAGACAAACTTGGTTTACAATAATACCTGTTCCTGTGAAATTATTTCCATTTCTCTTTTCATAAAACTATAGTTAAATAAAAGGATTATTGATAAAAAAGTTTTTTAAAAAAAGTTTCAATTGAGGAAAGCTTTTCTGACATGCTCTCCTTGTTCCTATCTTCTTGTAAATCCTTATTTTACAATAACAATATGCTTTTGTACATTTCTTTCTTACAATAACCTATTTAAGGCGGTGCTCCTTGTGCAATTATTCTTTCACCTAATAATTTTAATATAAAGTACTATTTTCTTATTATGTTATTTCTTCTTTTTGTAAAAAGATTTCTATAAAAGAAACTTTCTAAGAAAAACTTTTTAATATTTTAAAAAACTTTTTCAAACTTTGATATAAGGTAAACTGATTTTATGACAAAACATATCACACTTCTTTTAAAAAATAACTCTATTTGAAAGCAATTTTGATATAAAACTAACTATACTATTTCTTTACTTGAATATTAAATATTTCCACTAAGCGAATCAATTTTACCGTAAACTGTCTTCTACTTTATTTGGTAAGAATATGAACCTTATTTCGAAGCTTGTCCCTCCAAAATCTTTATAATTTTCTATTTTTTCAACTATTATTTATATTCAAGTAAAGACTTTTCTTCATTTAGGAAATTTATTTCTACTCCAATTCTATTCTGCCAATGCTTTTCTCTATTAATATATCCTAGTTTATTAGCAAATAAATTGTATACTCTTGAAAACCAGATTCTACTATTATTCATGTTAATCTGCCTTGCTTTGATTATTTATACAGCTATTCTATAGATGGAGAAAATTGTTTTCAAGAATACTTGAGGGTCTTTGCAGCCTGTGATGAGATGTACACATTTTAAAAATCTTATTCATAGTAAATTCATTTTTTCACCATAAAAAGTATGAGAAATACACAGCAACCAAAGCCACAATTAATACAGTGTGGCACAACTTTCTTTCTACAACAACTTTTTCACTATTTAATGAATTAAAAAAAGGTTAATTGGTTGGAAATCCTGAGAGTTAATAGATCTTAAAAGTAAAATTTGTTTCTTATAATAAGTGAATAAAATTTGTGGGTGTTGGTTGACTTGGGGTATTTCCAGTAAACTTTGTGTGACATTAGACAATTTCTGACCCTGAGTTTGGCTATAGAATCCTGCCTGAAACCTAAGACTTATAACACCGTCTCGGTACCAACATAATACATAACCATATTCCTGCAACTTGTATTTCAAATATAAAGTAAGATAAATCAAACCTAAACATAGTATAGCTGGCCGGTCACAGGGTAGTGCTGGCGCTGTAATCAAAGTAATCAAATCAAACAACTATCAAATTAAAACTGCGAACAGATATCGAGGCATGCCACTCTTGTATTCCATTCTGGAATATGTATACATGTTACAAGAGAATATCTTGACAGAAGCAATAGTTGGCTTGCTTATAAAGAATAGAGTAGTAATAGGTGGTTATAGTTTATAGTTTTTCTAATTATCTAAAATACAAATACCACTCTACTCTAATAATAAGTAATTCTCTGACCCAAACATGCATGTAGTAAAGTTCTTAGAGTAGCTAATTTTAAACTTTATTATACTATTTATCATATAAAGTTTATCTTTAACTTTTACTTTAAACATTATATCTTATTTATAATATTAGCCTTATAATTCATATTTCAGGATTGTATTTTCCTTCAAAGATAGCATAAGATCACTTAATAAATATAAGCAATATGTCAAACTTAAAATAAATATTTACTAATATAGTGAAATAATACTAAGAGTCTGAATAATTGAATAAAGAAATGTAAATTTAGATAAATCAATATAAAGAATATTATCAAGTGAATTTAGAATGTTTATGATTATGGAAGAACTATATAATTATATTCCCTGTAATGAATATGGCTTATAATAGAATCAACAACTATTCATATTCTATTACATATAAATGCAGCATTAATAATTAGAATAACAGCCTAATAAATATAGTATGAGATTTCTTTTATAGTTTGCTTCCGTTATATTTCATTCAATTTAATAGAAATTATACCTTCCTAAACTTGTTCTTTGGATATGAATAATAAATAATTAGTTACCACTATTTTAGTAAATATTATTTGAAATATTATTTGAAAAATTGAAAAATTATAGAGTATGAAATATTCGGTATAAATAATATTCACATAAAAGTAATAATATAGCATTTGTTTAACTTACTAAGCTTAACTTGATTAAATGCTCTTCCTATATAAAAAAAACAAGAACTGAATAGAGAAAATAATGCTACCATATTAATATGTCTAAGAGAGAATCTATTTTGAAAATAATAATAGAGGGGAAAAGATAGTACAATTCTTAGAAAATAACTTGGTAAAAGGAAAATATTATGTGAAAAACAATTAAGCTGACAATTTAGTTTTCATCCATCTGTGTTCAAGTCTTTGTAAAACATGGAAAGGCTTTAGGTGTTCCATAAATAGAGAACCTGGTGATTGATACTGAGTTGGAATTGGAGATGTGTAATCAATAGACCACATATGCCATCTATCTGCCAGAGAATCTTTATCAGGCAATGTTCTTATCTCAAATGATATTTCCCAGGAATTATGTTGTATGAGAACCCAGTAAATCTTTGATAGTTGCCCTCTTTTAGAATACTTTTGAAGAAAGGAATACTTGGAAGGTGAAGGTAAAAGGAAATTTGATCTGGCAAATTGTGTTTGAAGTAACAAATACTCCCAAGATCTAGCTGTTGCTAAATCGCAAGTAGTAGCAATTGTGTCATAACACTTTTGAAAGAATAGTCTGAAAGGCTTCTCTTTCCAGGATTTCCTAAGGTCCTGTTGATCCCACTTATCATCAGAGTGAAATAATATTTCCCATCTTTCCTGTAGAGTCAATTTGTGCTTATTAGAATATTTGATTCTGGTGAAGCGTGATGGAGCATATCCAATAACATTTTCATAGTCAAGTGGTAAAACTCCTGAGAGTGCCTGTTCCCTCTTCAAAGTTGTATTATCTTTCCATTCAGGTTCAGCAAATTTGAATAATGCAGCCCAAATATCCCTCCTAAACTTTTGAATAACCATAGTACCTAAAAAGGCAAGAATCTTGTAGGTTATATGACTGGAAGGATCTTGAATCTCTCTTAACAGTCTAGCAAATCTTTCCAATATTTCCCATTCAGTCCTCTCTGCAAGAAGATATTTGGTTTTACCCAAAGCTGTTTTGTGGATAGGAATATAATTGAAGGCATTAGAGTCTGAAAAGGATGCTTCTGGACTCCAGTTACTCCAATTGAGAAGGGATGGAGAAAGCCAACAAAAGTTGAACTTTTCAAGCTGATATCTTAAACCTAAGCCATATTTGACTTTGTTTTCCAACTTGGAAGGACTTTTCCATAACTCCCCCTGAGCCTGTAATAAAACTGAAGTGAATGAGGCTTTTTGTAACTGAAGAAACATTCTGAATATGCGAGACAAATCAGAAGTGGATTCATCTCTGGAAATATCTAGCTTGGCTGCAGTGTACTCCAAGGCCAATCCAAACCTGCAAATATTTGCATAAAGCAAATGAAATATTTCCTCTGAATTGACAATCAAACAGGTTTGAAAGGTTTGATTTGAAGATATTTGAATGGGTTTTCTTGCCAAAGCATGGAACATCTCAATTGAGATTCTATGTTCTTGTCTTGTACTGAAAGATCTTCCATGTTGTATTGATTCTCTTAAAGCAAGGAGAATTCTGTCTCTTGAATGAGTATATGCTCTTTGCAGTTTACTCATATCAATATTGAATCTTTCACTCCCTATTCTTCCAGCCTGCCATAATTTCATGATTTCTGAACTGATTGACAAATAGTTCAAACTTTGGTTTTGAAATGGGTAGGTTCCAGCAGCATCAAATAGACATTTTAAAGGAGAATAAAATTGAGAATATATCAACCCATTCTGATATTGCTGAGAGACCTTAGAGTAGGCCAAGGTTTGATTTGCTGTCAAGGCAGTTAAAGCCCAAGTATAGTTGGCAGATTGAAGACCAGAACTGTCAGAACTAATTTGAGCAAGTCCTTCATTGAGACAACATGTTCTAAAAAAACATATTGTTTTTTCTTGTTGGGAGATAATTTCTTGTCCCAGGTCTAAGAACTGAAAGCTAGAGTCCAAAGAGTTGAAATTAAGATCTCCATCAAGCATCTCAATCAACATCTTCCAACTTCCTTCCAGAGTTGATGATTTTAAATGCAGTTTCAAATCTTTGGCATCAATCAATATAAAGGCATTGCCAAAGTGGGTATACCCCGGTTGCATGGAAAATTTCACAATATCTTCCCAAACTTCTTTTAAAAACCTTCCTGGAAGAAAGTAGTGATGTTCTTGCCTTTTTCCACTTTCAAATCTGCCAGATTGAGTTCCTGATTCCCTCCCTCTAGCAAAGATGCTCATAGATGCAGAATTAAAGGAAACTGGCAAATGTTGAATAATATCTTGAGGATAATGGCGTAAGATAGCTGGAATAAGAGCATGATCCATCCATTGCTGTATATGGTGATTGGATATATAAGATGAATTGGGAGATGATGAATTCCATAAAGAGGGTAAGAAGACATAAAGAGGAAGATGAATAGAGGAAGGTAATAAGCCAAGATAAAAGTGAGGAATATGATGTAAGGGAACTTGATGTGATGAAATATTTCCAGATAATAATCTTTCTTCTACATCTGAATACAGATGTATATCTGAGGAAATATTATGAAGGCAACTGGGTGAGAATTGTATTCTCAAACCTCTCTTGGCTACAGATAGACATTTAGCCTTAGCAATAAAGCTATCAATATCATATATAGTAAGAAACTCATGATTAGAGTATTGTGAGGGAATTTGCAAAGTGGGAGGAGTGGCTTCTAATGTAGGTATTCCACAAAGGAGATTTAGCCATTGCTCTTCAGAAATATTTCCAGAATAACCATATTTTCCAGGAACAGGGTAGTCCACTGGCAGGTTTTGATCCAATAATTTGATGATTTCTGATAAGCTCCACTGTTGAGAGGGTAAAGCAGAATGATCTGGTGGTGTTAAGTAACTAGAACATCCAAAATTATTGGAATATCTCTGATGTAAATAGTGCAAGGTTAATTCTTGACCATCACTACACTCTGAGATTGGCGTTGTTGGCTCAGAATCAGATGATATTTCTATAATTTCTTTTTCAGAAAAAGGTTTTCTTATAGAAATATTCTCTGATTTCAGATAAGAGGCATCTGTCTTAGGTGATTGACTACCCAAATGTAGAGGTTTCCTTAGAGGAATAGAGATAATGTGAGAAATTGAGTCCTCAATAACTGAATCATGCTGGTGGGAGATAGTGGATAGCATTATAGGAGTAGGAATTGTTGACTCTCTCTGACTTTGTATGTCAGAGATTTCTAGTTCAGAAGCTAAATATTATTTTCTGTTAGTAAATATTATTTTGATTTCTTGAAAATTAATCTCTGAGTAAAATAAACTAATAATTATTACCTTGATATTTTCCCTTCAAGCTTAAAATATTTGAGGATATATCCTTTTCAATAACTATAAATAGAGTATTAATTATTATATTTATAATTTGAGTAGAAAATCTTGACTTACTAGGAATTTCATAATCTGCAAGATAGTTATTCTCTTCTTCTACCACTCTCATACACTCTTCATTTCCTATAGAAATTAGTATTAATATTTTCTTACCGAATATTTATTAGCATACCACTTAGAATAGATAATCTTAAACCTATTATTATATTTATATTAGTTATACTGCTTCTTCCTAGAATTTTCTTAATTACTTACAGGTTTTTCCTTTGTTCTGTCCATTTCCCAATCCAATCTCTGACAAACTTCTCTCTTCTTGCCAACTTTCTATATCCTCTATTTAATATTTTATTAGCTCAGCTTGCATTTTCACAATTAATATTTCTTACCCATTATTTCATCCTCTATATCCAGTTAGATTAGTATTTCTGTTCATATAGCATTATAAGCTTTGTAACATACCTGAACTGTCAATACTATCTTCAATATTTATTTGATAGAACTGTTGCTCTAATCCCACCACTCTTGGCCATTCTCTCATGTTACTTCTTGAATCCTCTTCCCAATACTCATATTCCACCTTCTTCTTGCCTGCTTGCTAAATATTAGTAACTAAATCTTCCTTATATTATGATATCTCACCTTTCAATTGTTCAATATTATCTAGTCCAGGTTAGTGTCTTCTTCTGAAATCAAAATAGATGTTATAGTTATAGTTACCTGTTTCTTCCTGATCAGAATTTGATTGACTATCTTGACTCCCACTATCTTCCATTACCATATTCTGGAATATTTGCTCAATTCCAATAATTTTAGGCCATTGTTTCCTAGTTGGTGATACTGATATCTCAGAAGAAATATTCTCTTGACAAATTGATCTTTTTTCAGGGCCTATTGAAATATTTCGCTCTTCTGAAGTTTCCTAAATATTTTCAAATATTATTTAGTTATTATCTAATCACAATTAACATATAGAGTCCAACCACTTACACTTAGCAGATCAACTGTCAAATGAGACTTGCTTCTAGAACTACCAGCTTGTTGCTTGCATATTGTATTCTAAACATAATAATGGAAATATTCATTAGTAAATATTTTGAAATATTGCAAATATATCACTTACATGGTAAGTAGACTTCAACTTCCTTGAGAGATTGGAAATTGATGGGTGCAATAAAGTAGGATCAGCTAAGAATATATTATTAATTATTAGATGATCATAAATTCTAATTTCTTGTAAGAGGAATTCAGGTATAGTTTTACCATCTTCTAAATCTGGATTTAAACCTATTCCCTATTAGCCTAAATAATATTTGTGGAATATGAATTTAATAGCTAGAAGATAAAAAGAAGCAGATAAAGGGTACATAAAATATTGTGATAAAAGGGGTCAGAAAGGCTATTGTATCTCAATTCAGGATGTATTACCTTCTTTGTTGTAGATAGTATCAGTATCCTTTAACTGATGTCTAGTGAATCTTGTAGTTGGTAGTGGCTGACTGTCAGACATGGTGAAATTGAGAGCAAGTATCAGAAAAGAAATGCAAAAGTGAGAAATAGGCAAGGATAACAAAGAGGACAAATAAGGATATATAGTATATATTGGATGAAAGGAAAAGAAAGGGGTAAAAGTAAAAGATTAATAGTAATAAATAGTAATAGTACACATAGAAATATAATACAAGAAATAGATAATATAAAAATATAATCCTTGTATCTGTTGCAATAGGAAAGTGTACTAACTTAAGAGGGAATGAAAAAATATATTATAGAAAATCATTCTCTTGGCACAATGGAAAATATGATCAGTCAAGTTTTCTCCATTACAAAAATGTGACTGATCATATTGTACTAGATATTAGATATTATTCTTGGTATAATGTATTTTGCAGAGCAGTTATAATATCTACAAATAATTTTTCTAAGCATACAAGATATAAACTAAGGTAATTATTTTATAATAATATAGTGAAACAAGTAGGTTAATAGAAGTAGAAGTATATTATCCATAATCAATTTGAAGTTACACTATTTCTTTATCAAAGGAACAATCTTTATCCTAGAAAATATTATTTATAGTAAAATTATTTTCAAATAAGAGAAACTTTGTATGTAGAAAAATATTTGAATCTAGAACTCCACTTTTTATTTTGCAATATGTCATATAGGCGATGATTTTTCCAGAATTGGTATTATTTTAGAAAATTATTTTCTCAAAGAGAAGAAATTTCATGTGAAAATCTTTATTTAGAAAATACTTGAAGTAAAATAGAATTCTTTTAGAAAAGAAAGTTCTTAGTTAGAGAAAGATAATTGCATGTAGAAAGTATTTCAAATATAAAAATAAGTCTACAAAGAATATCTGTATACAAAGTAAATAATATTTCAAGCAAAATAGTAAGGAAATATTATAATCAAAATTAGAGATTCTTCTATTAAGAACTTTGATTCAATATGAGAAAATGTAATTCTAATATTCACTAGGTTTTAGAAAGTAAGTGATAAAAGAGAGATATACAAGTTGTATGTATTACATGTAAAAATATTTGTTACTATGAATAACAATCAATTTACATTGAAGGTTAACCCACAATGTGGATGAAGTGGCACAAATTTCAATTCACAACAACTTTTTCATTTTTTATTTGATTAAAATAAAAATTGTATCATGGAAATTCTGAGTATTAATAGATCTTAAAAAAAGAAATTCTGGGAAAAAGAAGAGAATTTTTTTTTTATATTGTGTTTTGATATGTTATGTTCAGAGATTCTTGTGTTACCATAGTGGATTTCTAACCCTTAGTTTGGCTATAGAGAGTGTGGCGCAGTAGGGCGTTGTGGCGTTGTGGCTTAAATGCTGTGGCGTTGTGGCGTTGTGGCTGGTAGTAAGCACGTGATGTGGCGTCGCGTGGCGGTGGCTTGGACTGAGGCTGAGGAGCTTGGCACACGTGACTTTCCCGTTTAGGAAGTCAGTGCCTTACCCCGATTAGGAAAGTCGTAGAATACTTCCTAAACAGGTAATGTTTTCCCTCTCGCGTAAAATTGCTGAATCCGGGAAAATTATCCGAGGCGGCCACACATGCATCCTGCATGTATGACCGTGCATGCATCATGCATGCAATGTCATCGTGCCGGCATATCCGGACTTATCGCCTCGGCGGTTGAGTTCGATTGCCTAATCGGGACATCCTTCCGGACCCGGCGTGATACAGGGATTGTTCACCGCTCGACCCACACCTCGCTTGGAATACGAGGTCGCCGACCCACGCAACAATTCCCTCACACCACCAGGAAATTACTATGGTAATTTTTGTGAGGGATCACCCAACTACATCGTCCATTCGCACCACAAGTTCGAAGGACCGTCATACCACTCGAAAAGAAGTGTGTATCTCGTGTGCCGCATAGCCGGGAAGGATCCAACATATAAGGCTCTGCTTTCCGCCCAAAAGTCGTACTGAAGAGTCTCCATCACACAGAGACGAAACCAGCAACCCTTCGACTGCCTTCATCGCCTTCGAACTTGTCTACGCACTTCTTCTCTCAACTACTCTTCTACCTTTCACACCTACCTGTACACGCAGTGTACTCCACACCTTGCTCGCTTCGCTCGCTCGGTGCCTAACCCTAACAATATCCTCTTGCATATTTCTTTCTTACAATAACCGTATTTAAGGCGGTGCTCCTTGTGTGATTATTCTTTCACCTAACAATTTTAATATAAAGTACTATTTTCTTATTATATCATTTTTTCTTTTTTTAAAAATATTTCTCTAAAAGAAACTTTCTAAGAAAAACTTTTTAATATTTTAAAATACTTTTTCAAACCTTGATATAAGGTAAACTGATTTTGTGACAAAACATATCATACTTCTTTTAAAAAATAACTCTATTTGAAAGCAATTCTGATTTCAAACTAACTATACTATTTCTTTACTTGAATATTAAATAATTCCACTAAGCGAATCAATTTTACCGTAAACTGTCTTCTACTTTATTTGGTAAGAATATGAACTTTATTTCGAAGCTTGTCCCTCCAAAATCTTTATAATTTTCTAATGTTTCAACTATTATTTATATACAAGTAAAGACTTTTCTTCATTTAGGAAATTTATTTCTACTCCAATTCTATTCTGCCAATGCTTTTCTCTGTTAATATATCCTAGTTTATTAGCAAATAAATTGTATACTCTTGAAAACCATATTCTACTATTATTCATGTTAATCTGCCTTGCTTTGATTATTTATACAGCTATTCTATTGATGGAGAAAATTGTTTTCAAGAATACTTAAGGGTCTTTGCAGCCTGTGATGAGATGTACAGATTTTAAAAATCTTATTCATAGTAAATTCATTTTTTCACCATAAAAAGTATGAGAAATACACAGCAACCAAAGCCACAATTAACACAGTGTGGCACAACTTTCTTTCTACAACAACTTTTTCACTATTTAATGAATTAAAAAAAGGGTTATTGGTTGGAAATCCTGAGAGTTAATAGATCTTAAAAGTAAAATTTGTTTCTTATAATAAGTGAATAAAATTTGTGAGTGGTGGTTGACTTGGGGTATTTCCAGTAAACTTTGTGTGACATTAGACAATTTCTGACCCTGAGTTTGGCTATAGAGGGGCTTTGTTCCTATCCACAGGTGGATTCTGATAAGGTGCTCTCGCTGGGTGCCCAGTTGCTTATTGGTAGTTGTCTCCTTACTTGTCGGTTAACTTTTTGACTTCTGCTTCATGTTATACAATATTGCCTTCATTGCAGTTGTTGTCTATCAAGGTAGTTGGCTTCTTACTTATTGTGTTTCTATTTGTATCTACCATGGGTAGAGTCGGAGGTTGCCCTCATCGCAGTTGCCTTCAGCCTGTATGTAGTTGGTTCTCTTAGTTACTGTACATGTTAGTTACCTGCTGTCGTTAGATAGTGGCTTCAGTCTTATCCCTAAAAGTCAATATACTTAACTCCTAACCCTAATGTTTTCCCTCCTGCTATAGATTACTGAAGCCAGAAATATTTTCCCGGCGGATGTGGGAAATGCATCCGGCATGCATGAACGTGCATGCTTCACACATACAATGTCACGATCCGGCATATCCGGGCGCATTGCGCTTGGGGATGCGTTCGGAAGGCGTATTAGGACATCTTTCCAGTTCCGGCGTGCATACAGGGTTCCTCTCACCGCTCGACCCACACCTCGCTTAGGATACGAGGTCGCCGACGCACGAGAGTGGGCCGCAACCACTTCGGAGAAGTGGCCGTCTGCACTATCCCACCAACAACTACGCGACAGCACCAGAACCGTGCTGAAACCATGCTATCTGATTGGTCAGGGTCGTTGTTCTTGCTCATGTAGACGAGTATTTTCAGAATTCCACAGTCCGTTGACACCACCCACGGGTGTTCTTGCTCATGTAGACGAGTGTTTTTTGAATTTCAGAGTCCATTAACACCACCTTCACCTTCTGATCTTTGGAAAAACACGCTTTCGCACACTAGGAAAATTGTGACAATTTCCGAGTGATAGTTCCGCACACCAACGGGCAGGCAGTATATAAGTATCCCCCGCCGCCCAGTGCACTCAAGAGTCTATCAAGCGATAAGACGAAACCGCCTCAGCAATCACTACTACGATCAAAGTTTGCTGGTCTGCACCTTCGGCTTTACAGCAAAGAGTTTTCCCTCTGCCTCTACTTCCTATACAGTAGGACTCTACCAGTTGCTCGCTCTGCTCGCTCGTGGCCTAACCCTAACCCTAACCCTATTGAACTAGGCTATACTGAAAGTATCAGGTCAAAAGAAGCAAAAATGAATATCTTATTACTTATTAGAAGTATGGCGACCACAATAAATACAGCATGCTGTAGTGGACCGAATTGCATGGAACTTTCTGAGAATGGGGAAGGATATTGAGCTAGGCTATACTGAAAGTATAAGGTCAAATGATGCAAAACTAAGTATCTTATTACTTAGAAGACCGATCGTGACCGCAAGAAATACAGCATGCTGCAGTTGACGGAATTGGACGAAACTTTCACAGGATCACGAGGGATATTGAAGCAGGCTATACCGTGAGTATCAGGTCGAAAGAAACAAAACTGAGTATCTTATTACATAGTAGTCTGATGGGGACCGCAATAAATACAGCATGCTGCAGGTGACGGAACTGAAAAAAACTTTCAGAGAATGGGGAGGGATATTAAACTAGAATATTGGAAAAGTCTCAGGTTGAAAGATTTAAAACTGATGGAGTAATTACTTGGTGAAAAGTATTCAAATGAATTGTATAGGATCATGAAATATCACTCACATTCACTTGTTATGAGGTACGGAATTTTGTGAAAATGCAGGTATTAAACGATTTAACTGATAGATACAAGTGTATTAATACATTATTGCATAATAAAAGAGGAAAAGCTATCAATATATCAGAATTATTAAGGATTGAGCATCAAATAGTTTAATAGAATTATGAAATATCAGTCGCATTTCTAACCCCCTTCTCGAACCCAACATGTGAAGCAGACATAAAATAATCAGTTCCCGGCCGGAGACAGAGCAGGTCTAAGAGTCTTACTAGAAATATATTCCCAGCCAGATTTATGCTATAGGGGGACAAGAAAAAACCCATTTCCAGCCGGATGCAGGTTTGCTGAGATGCACAGTTCTATTACTAGAAAGTTGTTTCCGGCCGGAGACAGAGTTAGTGTAAGGACTACTCTAGAAATCTAGTGACAGCCAGATTCACGCTATACGGTGACAGGTGAAGAACTGTACCCGGCCGGGGACAGGATTGCAGTGTAGCACTCTCCTAGTACAAAAAAGTGTATTTCCGGCTGGAGACAGAGCAGGTGTAAGAGCCATACTACAAATATATGCCCAGTCAGATTTATGCTATAAGGGGACACGAAGCAAACTGTTCCCAGCTAGAGACAGGTTTGCTGTAACGCGTAGTTCTACTACTCGTACTAGAAAGCTATTCCCAGCCAGAGACAGTTAGTGTAAGCAGTACACTAGAAATCAAGTGACAGCCAGATACAAGCTATAGCCTGATAAGTGAAGAACTGTACCTGGCCAGAGACAGGAGTGCATTGTAGCACAGTCCTTATAGTAAAAATCTGTTCCTGGCTGGAGACAGGTTTGCTGTGATGCGTAGTTCTCGTACTACTACTAGAAAGGTGTTCCCGGTCGAAGACAGAGTTAGTCTAAGGACTACACTAGAAATCTATTCACAGACAGATTTATGCTATTGCGTGATGAGCAAAGAATTGTACCCGGCGGGAGACAGGATTGCAGTGTACTACAGTTCTAGTATAAAAAGTCTTTTCCCCGCCGAAGACAGAGCAGGTGTAAGAGCCATACTACAAATACATTCCCACCCAGTTTCACATTCTAGGGGTACAAGAACCAAACTGTTCCCAGCTAGAGACAGGTTTGTTGTGACGAGAGGTTCTAGTACTAGTACAAGAAAGCTATTCTCGGCCAGAGAGTGAGTTAGTGTACGGACTACACTAGAAATCTAGTAACAGCCAGATTCATGCTATAGCGTGATAAGTGAAGAACTGTACCTAGCCGGAGACAGGATTGCATCTTAGCACTGTCCTAGTACTAAAACTCTGTTCCAGGTCGGAGACAGAGCAGGTGTACGAGCCATACTACAAATATATTCTCAGCTAGATTTACACTACAGGAGTACAAGAAAAAACACTGTTCCCCGCCGGAGACAGGTTTACTGTGATGCGCAGTTCAAGTACTAGTACTAGAAACTGTACCCGGCCGGAGACAGAGTTAGTGTAAGGACTACACTAGAAATCTATTTATAGACAGATTCACACTATGGCATGATGAGTAAAGAATTGTACCTGGCCAGAAACATGATTGGAGTGTAGCGCTGTCCTAGTACAGAAATCTGTTCCCGGCCGGAGAGAAGATTTTCACACTGATATTTTGCCACATTTTTAGAATGAACGTGGCCATCCACTCCTCTCTTGGGGACGGTTAGGCCTAACCCAACGGCAAAATAGTGAAAAACACCTTATAATATCAACTAATCATAACAAAGGAATGACACGCTACCACGTAGTCATGTGAAATCACTAAACCCTATCATTCATAATTGTGAATCATGTGAAAACCTCTTGTTGCTAGTTACCGTTTGTGACAGGTGCAATATTAGACAACAAATACAGTAAAATTAGGTTAATAAAAGACAATTCAACTTGATAAGGAGAGTATTTCATAGTGATGTATTTTAAACTTCAAGTCTTATTAGATACAAAGAAAAGTAAATATACCATATGATTAATTGAATACTTGCGACCGCAAAATATACAGCATGCTATGGTGGATGGAATTGAACGATACCTTCATAGAATGGGGAGAGATATTGAACTAGGCTATACTAAAAGTATCAGATTGAAAGAAGCAAAACTAAGTATCTTATTACTTATTAGACGGGTGGTGATAGCAATAAATACAGCATGCTGTGGGTGACAGAATTGAACGAAACTTTTAGAGAATGGGGAGGGATATTAGGCTAGGCTCTACTGAAAGTATTAGGTCAAAAGAAGCAAAACTAAGTATCTTATTACATTGTAGTCTGAGGGCGACCGCAATAAATACAGCATGCTGCAGGTGACGGAATTGAACGAAACTTTCAGAGAATGGGGAGGGATATTAAACTAGAATATTGAAAAAGTATCAGGTTGAAAGAAGTAAAACTGATGGAGTAATTACTTGGTGAAAAGTATTCAAATGAATTGTATAGGATCATGAAATATCACTCACATTTACTTGTTATGATATACAGAATTTTGTGAAAATGCAGGTATTAAACGATTTAACTGAGGGATACAAGTGTATTAATACATGATTGCATAATAAAAGAGGAAAAGCTATCAATATATCAGAATTAATAAGGATTGAGCATCAAATAGTTTAATGGAATCATGAAATATCACTCACATTTCTAAACCCCTTCTCGAATATAATATGCAAAGCAGACATAGAGTGGCCAGAGAGAGGTTTGCTGTCACGCACAGTTCTAGTCCTAGTACTAGAAAGCTGTTACCAGCCGGAAACAGGATTGCAGTGAAGCATATTCCCAGTACTAAAAATCTGTTTCAGGCCAGAGACAGAGCATGTGTAAGAGCCATACTATAAATATATTCCCAGCCTGATTAACCCTATTAGGGACAAGAAAAAAACACTTCCTGGGTGGAGACAGGTTTGCTATCAGGTGCAGTTTTAGTCCTAGTACAAGAAAGTTCTTCCTGCCAGAAACAGGATTGTAGTAAAGCACAGTCCCAGTACTAAAAATCTGTTCCCGGCCGGAGATAGAACAGATGTAAGAGCCATACTATAAATATAGTCTCAGCAAGATTCATGCTATGGGGAGACAAGTAAAACAGTATTCCCGACCGGAGACAGGTTTGCTGTCATCGGCAGTTTTAGTACTAGTACTAGAAAGCTGTTCCCAACTGGAGACAGCTTTGCAGTGTACCACCATCCCAGTATAAAAAATCTGTTCCCGGCCGGAGACAGAGCAGGTCTAAGAACCATACCTCAAATATATTCCCAGTCAGATTTACTCTATACCGGGACAAGACAAAAACTATTCCCAGCCAGAGACAGCTGTGCTGTGACATACCATTCTCCTACTAGTACTAGAAAGCTGTTCCTGGCTAAAGACAGAGTTAGGGTACGGACTACACTAGAACTGTATTGACAGACAGATTCATAATATAGCACGACGAGTAAAGAATACTTCCCGGCCGGAGATAGGATTGCAGTGTCGCCATATCCTAGTACTAGATATCTGTTTCTGGCCAGAGACAGTTTTATATTTTAGCTCTCTACTAGAAATCTGTTCCCGGCCTGAGACAACATTTTCACAACTGGATTTTGCACTTTTTCTGGAATGAACGCAGCAATCAACCCTTCTCTTGAGGACAGTTAGGCCTAACCCAATGGCAAAACAGTGAAAAACATCTTATAATTGAGTTTGATGTAAAATCTGTTATGGCATCAATGTCTACTATCTTTTGTTGATCTATTATAATATATGGTATTATCTTAGTACTAGGATTTAATCAATAATTGAAAGGATGAGTAGAAAGAAAGAATATATACCTGAGCTCATATGAGGTTCAGACTCAGTGTATAGAGCTTGATTCTTTCTAGCTAGATATCTTTTTGTATCAGCTATTTTTCTTAACTTCTGCTCCTCCATAGATTTAGTTGGTCGTCCTTGTCTTCTTCCTTCCATAGTTGCAATAAATTATTAAAATAATAGTAGGTAGATTTAAAGTTGAAAGTGAGAATATGTTGATGAACTTAGGTTGATAGAAAAGGACAGATATCTATGAGAGGATGGAAGATTTACATAATCAGATACATATAATACAATAGAATTGTTCTGTAGGAATAATCAAACTTAGCAGAAAAAATATAGGATTATAAAATAAAAAAGTATTATTAAGATATAAATAGTTATATAGAATAATTCCAGAATGTAATAATCAAGTAAATAGTATGAAAGATTTTTGTTTTCCATTATATGTGTACTAAGGTATAGAAGATATTACAAATATGCTATTTCTAATAAGTATCAATGATAATAAGTACAAGCTTAAAGTATATTATAAATAGAGCTAGGAGCGATAAACAATAACATTGTAATGTTGAACTAATGAAATTTTACAGGTTCGATAGAGTAATTCCATGATACCTTAGCTGATTATCATGACAGGATTTGTGCAAATATAATAAGGAATGATAAAGTTTTCTTCCTAATAGATCTTAATTCTTATAAGCATCTAATATTAATCAAAGGTATTGAGAAACACTTGTACTGTTTCTGATAATACAATTGGTTACAGAATTTTCTAAAAGAATATTAGCTACCAATAAACCTATAGTAGATATCAATAATTACAGTAGTATTAGATAATGTTTATACAATCCTAGAGAATTATCAATTATTCTTTCCTATAGTAATAGATAAGAGAAACTCATATTTACTTACTTTCTATTATCTAGCTAAATAATAGTTGTAATGTTCTATATTACTAAGGGGTAACTTTTCCTACTTCAATCGTACTCATCAGTCACTTTCTATTTTTCAATAGCCCTCGACAGTAACTTTGTATTTTTCAATAGTCCTCAATGGTAACTTCGCATTTTTGAATAGTAATAAATACTAACTTTTAATCAATCTTATATTATAAACTATTGCTAGTGATTGGAAAGAATCAATATTTAATATGTATGTACTAATTATTAAGTCTTGATTGGTTCTAAATATGATAGCGGATACTGATATAATAATAGTAAATCAAATAATTACAGTATTATTACAAGATATTGATAAAACTTTAGAGAAGAACTGATTCTTTCTTTTTATTAAAATTCATAGAGTAAGTGATATTTACTTAATTATATTGATATCTTAATGGAATATTCACATTTATCAATACCACTCAACTGGAGCTTTGTGTTGTTTAATGATACTCAATAGTAACTTCGTATTATTCAATAGTACTCAATGGTAACTTCGTCTTTTTAAATGATATTCAATGATTATAAAATCTTTCCAAAGAGATGAAAGAATCAATAGTCAATATGTATATTCTAATTATCCAGACTCAATACTCCTAGAGACCATTGTAGATACTGATAAATTTATGGTAGATTATATCAATTTTAGTATTATTAGAAGATAGTGATAAAACTTTAGAAAAGAACTTATTCTTTCTCCTTATAGGAATTAAGAGAGCAAGTGATATATACTTTCTTACTTTCATCTTACCAAGACTATTTTTACAATTGTCAATAGCACCCAATGATAGCTTCTTGTTTGTCAATTGTACTTAACAGTAACTTCAGATTTTTTAATGAAAATCAATAGCAACTTATAATCAATTTTATTTTATACAATATAGCTAGTGTCTGGAAAGAATCAATAGTTATAATATACGTGCTAATTATTTAATCTTGATTTGTCTGAAAATAGAATTGTAGCTGCTGATAAAACTCTTGTTAGTAGCATTAGTTCAAACATTCTTACAAGATAGTAATAAAACTTTAGAGAATAACTCAGTCTTTCTCATATTAGAAATTAATTAGAGCAACGGATATTCACTTTAGTAAGTTCATCTTATCAGGGCTATTATGACAATTGTCAATAGTACTGAAGGGTAACTGCACTGTTTTCACTTATTGTCAACTGTAACATCGTGTTTTTGAATGGCAACTACTGGTTACATTGACTCAGCTTTTCTCAATTCAATAGTTGTAGAGATTTTATGAAAGAAATAGTTAATATAAATAGACTAATGATTAATTCTTATTTGTAATAAGTAGTTGACAATAATTGGAAATTTGATGATAAAACATGCTTTGCATAAGAATATACATGTTGCTAAGACCGTTATAAAGAGAAGAGTTGATTCAAAACTAGCTTAAAGATTATTAATTTAGTATTAATAAAAGATGTTAATAAAACTTTTAGAAAATTATCAATAGTTTTTCCCTATAAACTATATTTATTATTTTTCTTAACTTCCAATAATAGCTTAACTTGAGTCAGTGGTAATAAACGGTAACTTTGGATTATTCAATAGTTGCCAACAGTAACTTCGTATTTCTGAATGGTATCCAATGGTAACCATACTTCTTTGAATAGTATAGGATAATAACTTGCTCTTTTCTACTAGTAGCCAATAATAATATACATTCAACTTATAGTACAAGAGTACTGGATACTGAAAAGATTTCAGAGTGAGTATATGTATACTAGTTATCCAATAAGAATTGTAATAAGTCTTAATACAAATTTGAGCTAGAGAGATAAAGCCTTTCTATTTCCTCATAGTACTATTGATCAGGACTTGTAAGGTACATTAGCCTGTCTTTATTCAATAAGAATAGATATTATCAATTACAATTTTTTTACAGTATCCATCAGGAAAATGTTTTTGCACGGTCCAGGGTGGTCCTGAACGCTCCTGAACCACCAGAGGGGTTTTTGGTCTCCATAGTCCTTCCTAGTCTGCGCTGATCCACCCTGGTCCACTTCGCGTAACCGAGGTGCGCGAACGCGGACCAGCACGGACCAGCGCGGACTAGGGACCACCAGGGGGACGGTAATCCCCCTGGTGGACCAGGACGTATTTTTACATTTTCCTGATGTCTTTATGAAATTAGAGATACTGATCTCTATATATTTCCATACTTTCAATGAATAGACGTAGTTCATACCTGGTTTCTTTTCTTTCTTGATCAAATAGTAATATTTCAATATACAATAGTATAGAATAGTAACTTCGCCTTTTCTTTAGTACTTTGTGGTAACTGCATATATATGAATTGAGACTAAAAGTAATCTTACATTTTACAATAGTAGTCCATTGTAATTAACATTAACTTTAACTATGTTAATTATAAATTCCGGTATCAATTAGCTATTCAAGTTCCATCTTCTTTCTACCTGTTTTTGACAACTTCTGCGATGATAATAAACATTTATAAAATATAAGTAGAAAATGGAAAAAAGTATTTAGCTACAAAGTTTATATTAACTATTAATGGTGGATTGATTAATTTGTCTAATAGCAATTAGCATTATCTAGCTATAGCCTAGCCAATTTTAATTGTAGTTGAGTTTTTCTCTCTCTAAATAGCTTATTTTATCAATACTGATCTTAATTATTATAATACAGAATAAATCTTTTCACTTCTGTTTATAACCTAGGTTTAAAATTACATATTGATATATTAGACTCTTCTTAAATTTACATTTACTTTTGTTCAGAGATATATTTTAACTATTTTGTTCTCCAATGAATTGATCACTATTAATTTGAATGAACTATTATTTTTAATAGTCTTCTTGAAGTTGTACCATTCTCAGATATACACCTAATTGTAATACTCTCCATATAAAATGAATTTTCTCACTGTAAAAAGTACAAGATATACATAGTAGGACAGTCACACTATACAACCACTGGCTAAACTTTCAAATCACAACAACTTTTTTCATTTTTCGATTAATTAAGAAAGTGCTTGAATGTTTTATAATGTAACTATACTAAGATCTTAAATATTTAAACTCTTTTTACAAAAAACAAAATATGAATTTGTGTTTGGTGGTTGTATTGTGGTATTTTCCCTAGAATTCATATTACAATAGTGAAATTCTGAACCTGATTTTGCTTATAGATTTTATTTTATTTTATTTTTATTATTTTCATGTAAGTAGAAATAGAACATTTAGGATAAAGAGCTTACTCTGCTCTCAGTAAACTTCTCAACAGCTATACACTCCTTTTTTAAGTTAGCAAAAACCTACAATTGTACAGCTCCAGTCTCATACTAAAAGAGATAACATGGATACTAGGTAGCAACCAGTGCGCTATCTCAGTACCTCTTAATATATGAAAACCAGGCTGTACCCTCTAGTGTTAATAGACAAAGGCTTTGTTCTTACCTTACTAAGGCTTAACCCTAATATTTCCCCACACACTACAACACGTTATTCTCTCAAGGTCAACCACTTCTTGAGAAAGTAACTTGGACTCGGATTTGCAAAAAAAAAGTAAGGGTAGAATCAATAAAGATAACTCTATAGCAGATCAACAAGGATCACGTAATGCAATCTTGGGTTTTCTCTGTAACTCTATAGTGCTATTTTTCGTAAATGGTTGTGAGATGGCGATGAGAGTACCGTAGGCAACCGAACAAACAAGCTCCTATTCCTACCTTTGCTTACATAAGCAGAAAACCCAGGGCCTCGCTTTTTTTTTTTGCACTCGATGTCCACTTAACCCGCCGTACACGAGGGCAATAGGGGACTGTTGGCGCCCGTGGTGGACTGTGCTGGACTGCAGGGGACCGTAGGTGACGGCAGGGATGGCGAGTGTGAGACACTTCGCCTGGGGGACGATGGGGTCCTAGTCTTTGGCGGTGAGTTGTGGGGCGAATTTGGAAAAAGATCGGACGGACTGCCCTGTTGAGGACATCGCTTGGGAGGGCGCTGATCGGGGTTGGACAGTTTGGGTGAAGAAAGTGTTGCGAAACCATCGTCCTTCAACGAGGAGATTGAATCTCGATGTTCGGAGAGTAATTCCACAACGGCATCATGTCCACATTTCTGAGTCTGAGAAAGTGCTGTATGACCAGTGAGATCTGTCATATAGGAGTTGACATCAACTCGCTTTAGCAGCGCCTTCACCACTCCCTCATGTCCATCACGGGCGGCTACGATGAGTGGGGTTTGGCAATGTAGGTCCACAGTGTTTGGGTTGACACCGTCCCGGTCCAGCAGCAGATTAACGACACCTTCATGTCCCTCCAGGGCGGCAGTGTATAGCGGCCCAGAGCTATAGCGATCCTTACCGTTAGGGTTGACATCCGCCCGCTCGAGTAGAGCCTTCACCATTCCCTCATTTCCTTCCAGGCGGCCAAAAAGAGTGGTGTTTTGCCCTGTTTACTTATGATGTTAGGGTTGACATCCGCTCGGTCAAGTAGCGTCTTGACCACTCCCTCGTGTCCTTTCTGGACGGCCACACAGAGTGGCGTTTGGCCATGTTCCGTCATAGTGTCTGGGTCGACATCGTTTCGACTCAGAAACATTTTCACGACCCCTTCATGTCCCTCACGCAGCCACGTAGAGAGGCGTTAAATCAGCTTGATTTGCAGTGTTGGGGTTGACATCGGCTCGGTCTAGTAGCGTCTTCACCACCCCCTCATATCCTTGATAGGCGGCCATAAAGAGTGGTGTTTGGCCATATTGGTCAGTAATGTTTGGGTTGGCATCATTCCGGTCAAGCAGCAGCTTCACGACCCCCTCATGTCCCTCGACAGCGGCCTTGTAGAGCGGCCTTAAATCATACTCATTTGCAGTGTTGGGGTTGACATCCCCCGCTCAAGTAGAGTCTTCACCACTCCCCCATGCCCTTGATGGGCGGCCATAAAGAGTGGTGTTTGGCCATGCCGGTCACTATTGTTGGGGTTGACATCGTTCCGACTCAGAAGGATCTTCACGACTCCTTCATGTCCCTCGCAGGCAGCTATATGCAACGGTGCTTGGCAACACCCATTCGTAGTGTTGGGGTTGACATCCCCTCGTTCCAGCAGCGTCTTAGTGACTCCTTCATCCCCGGCCCAGGCCGCTCTCAAAAGTGGCGTTTGACCATATTTATCCTTCCTATCACGATCGACATCTGTCCGTTCCAAGAGCACCTCCACCAAGCGCTGGTGTCCACCTGCAGCAGCCCATAAGAGGGGTGTCCTGCCATCTGCGTTCATCGTATCAGGATCAACGCCCGCCAGCCCTAGTAGCACCTTTACCATATCTTCATGCCCCTTTCTAACACCCCAAGCCAATGCCGTATTTCCGTCCACATCGGTTGCATTAAGATCCCATTCCCTCATCTCCAATAAAGCACTTGTTATCTCCACGACCCCGAGGTATGCTGCACCATGAAGCCCTGCGAATCCCTTAAGGAGACTACTTCCTTCTTGTTCAGGACGGTGCCACCACCAATCTCCTTCGTGAATCAAGAGTAGCTTGGCGGATATATGCTTATCGTAGCATTCGAGAAGTTTTAGTGCTAGTAATTTTACTTCTTGGTTCAGCTCCTTTCCCGCATGTGCTCCCCAGAAACAAGAGGCATAGCCTACAAAGGGAGCAGTTTCTGGTGGCGATTCAAGAGTAGTTGATAGGTCCCTGATGCACGGAAAATTGAGAAAGGTCAAAGAAACCTCGGCCATCATCGAGTGGGGACTTTGGAACAGTGAAGAAGCATTAGATAGATGCTCTTGGAGGGTGATGTGAACAAGCCGGACCGTCGATGATGATGCCTCAACCGTAACGAGCCCCAGTGAACAGCGTAGCACAGTATCTATTGCAGGCATGCTCCCGGCATTCCGGTCTATATCTCCTCTCTCGACACCCAGCGCCTGACATAACTCAATTGCCTTTAATGGTCGCTCGGAATGTGATATCCACATGAGAGTTTCCATACCGAGCCGCGATTTGCTTCCATTTTGAGATTTTATCCGGGTGAGGGTTGCCGTGTATGCATCTCCTAGCCCCTGCCCTTTTGCCATTTTCCTCAAGCCTTTTCCTTCTCTTATAGATCGTCACCTCTTCCAGGATTGCATCGATATTCAGCGAAACGAAGAAGAACCTAATTACCAATGTCAGCAAATTGCCCTTATATGTATTATGGGAGTGCCGGATATTGTTACTCACACTTCGGAAATGATTTCAGGAATTATTCTCATGATGTCCCTCCACATATCATTGTCCATTGCAACGGGTTCTGTGTCCCTGTCCAGCCTCGCATCCAAATATATCCTGATATCATCTTCGGTAGGACTGACGGGTAAGATAATAGCCTCGACGAAGCATTTCTTCACTTCATGCGACATGAGATCTCCCTGTAAACAGCACCCGCGTACTTGGTGACTCCCGAACAATATCTCGCAGTGACCCAAGCAGCTCCTGTCGGCTCTTCTGAGTGCATTCATCTATGGCGTCGATACTAATATAAGTTCGGGGTAGCAATGCGAAAGTCGTCTTCTACATTCCCACCATATCGGGTAATCGTAGACCTCGGTGGGAAAATCGCTTTCGGAACCTCTGCCGTATATCCTCCGGAATCCCTCCAACGCTTACAAGCTGCCTTAGTATAGCGCCCAGCATTGCCGTGGCTGACTGCTCTTTGTGGGCAAGGAAATCACAATATAGCCAAGCGACAGCCAGATCGTTTTCCTCAGCCTAGTCACATGGATTATCAATCATTAGGGAACTAATATTTGATACTTATTAGTAACATATCCCTTCTTGTCATTTCCAGAAGCTTGGTGTTCTTACAACAGATATGTCTTCCCCACACCTGGACCCCCGGAACAAAATAACACCCGCTCAAGCGATCCATCCTCTCCCCTACTCCATTCTCGAAACTCGCTGGTTTCTAGAATCCAATCCCCCGCCATCAAGCCGGTCGGCCCGCACGCCTTGGTGTCGCTCGTGAGGTTTTAGAGGCGATAGCCACTCCAGAATCTCATTATCCTCATCGGATATCCCGGTGTTGATGTTTATCACATCATTGAAAAAGTTAATATTATTGAAACAGTCGGTATTGCCGGCGATTCTTAGGTTTCGTGATGATTCTTGCTCCATGTTCCTCAAAACGCTTTGGGCGAGTGTCGGTAGTGTAATTAGAAATGTTGTATCGAGGAATTTGCGGGGATCCAGAGAACATTAAGACCTCAAGTGGGATAAGGCTTTGACATTTCGCAAACGCTCGATTATTCAATCATCCCGGACCAACAATACCCTGCCGCACCCTTGCCTCCATAATCTAAGTTAACTTTGAGAAGCTCATATTCTTGCCTCCATAGCAGAGGGCGTCAGTCAGCCTCATAACGGAATTCCAGCTTCCCTTCGTAGCCAATAAGCAGTCTATCACCGAAATGCGACATAATCCGCTCCAATAAAGCAATAAAAAGCGACCAGGTTTTTTCTCCCTAGCTGACACTCAGCCGACTTAGACTCGGAGGACCACCAGTACCAGGATACCACACTCCATTCCTTGCATACCAGAAGCTCATCGAAGCTCCCATGCAACTAGTATTTCACCACCACCCAACCGCAAGCCAACGAACTTACCACCGAGTGATGTCCTATGAAAAATAATAATTAAAAGGCTATAGCTTAATCCACTAATGAACACTCCCAAAATGAAAGCGAAAAAATGGCGGGCAAAAAATACTTCAATTTTCAGGACAGAGAGGGCTTTCAATTCCGACTCGCTACTATTAGTGAATGAGGGATAAGCCATCGTTCTTTTTGCAACCTTGTTCTCTGTGCTAGGGGGCGATTTTCGTGGTTGTGTTAACTTAGGTTCTCCCAATGGGTTCCGGCCGATCGAGAGGACCTGTATGGTGCGGTGTAGGGAAGGCGGTGTGGGATGGTAAATCTCTACGGGTTATTGGTATGATACCGTACGAGCACTTCTCTCGAGGCGCTGACGGGTCCCTTCTCCCTCCAAACACCCTCACCATTTATATTTCTTTTCTTTCCATGTCTCGTTCATGATATTCGTCATAAACCTATCCCAAGGGTTAATTTGTATGATAGGTTCCCAAATTAGCTTAGCATCCAACCACCGGAAATAATGTTTTCACCTGTCCTGTTCCCGTACCGGTACATCATCCTCACAGCCTACCGTAAAACCCGGTCGTTAATGAACTAGCCTGGCCTAGGGCTTTTCGAAATCTCGAGCACTAAGAAAACTAAGCTTTTGAGAATTTTCGAAAAGAGGCAATTTTTGTCCTATCATTAATTTCAGAAACATGGCCGATTGTAAACTGTCCTAGTCTAGGCCAGTTCATTAGCGACCAAATTTTACGGTACCGGTAGCTATTATCAGAACCAAACAGTCTTCGTGCTATCAATTATATCCACTCCAGCAGCCCCCAGCGGCATCGCACCAGCAAATGCCACCCTCCAAACAAATAAAATGTAGCAAATGAAAAAGTTCGATATCTACCCCCTATCCACTCAACCCACTAATACACCATATAAATACAATTCAGCCCCAAATGTATTTACTTATCAAACTCCCAACCAGACAAGGTTCCAGCCTTGCCTACGTACTCGGATACCACGGCTAGTCCGTGAACGGGGGTTTTGGAGGGTTCAATCAAATTTTATTATGACTAAAAGGTAACCGTGCCAATCCAGGTTTTGATCGGTGAGAATGAGGTTTATAGGCCATATGCACATGCATTGGCATATATGTTAAAGGAGAAGAAATTCCGTGAACACTTTAGAGATAAGAATTGGCGGGTTTTGATTTTCCAGCCTGCTGAACGGCTAACCTCGAATATTTAGTTATTGAGCTTGTTACCAATCACCAGCCCAGTGTTCACGAATTTTACCCCTGCCCCGAGTATATACAAATCAATTAACAAAACCTCTATTCTATCGGGGAAGAAAAAAGAAAGAAAAACCTGAGAAAAAACACCACCCAATGCAGAGAAAGAAAGAAAGAAAGACCAAATTTGAAACACGAAATAATATCTACGTCCACCCGAATCATCATTCTCTACCCAACTCCTCTCACTCCACGAAGCGCAAGTTGCAGAGCTATAGTCGCATTGCGAACTAGCAGCCGACTGCCGTATTGTTGTTGAGACCTCCGTTACTGCCTCCTGTGACTGTGGTTCCATGATTGTGTGCTCCGAGATTCGCTCTCGGGAGCGGGAGCGAGTAGTAGTAGATAGGGTGAGAATTCTCGTAGAGGAGCTCCTCGAAGGAGGTGGAACGGGGATTATAGTGTGGCTGTGAGTCTGTCTGGCAGGAGGAGGAAAGTTCTGCTGGGCGGATGGTGGAGCGCGCGGCTTGGGGCGGTAGTATCTTGGGAGAATAGAGGCAATAGGCGATTGTGGGTTGTTGAGCGCTGCCTTGATGTTTTGGGACCACCACAATTGCTGATGGTTTGTGATTAATCGTGGGCGAGTTGGAAGGAAGGCGAATGGCTTGGAATTGGCGTGGCGACGGCGACAGAAGAGTATTGCTAACATCTGCAGGAAGGATCCTAAGACGCAGGAGGCTAGTATGGCTGCAGTTGCCCTGGTGGTAGGCGGGATCCACTCGGGAATGATGATAACGTAGGCTGGGCTGGGGTGCCTCTGGTAGTGGTGAGATTTGATGATGAGGGGGGGATAATCAGGAAAGCTGAAGAAGACAATGATGACAACACGGCCGTGGAGGAGCTCACTGGAGGGGGGTCAAAGAAGGAGAAACAAGGCTTCTAGTCTCATTAGACTCATTAGACTCCAAAGAAGAATAAGTCTCGGGGATGCCCGTCGGCGGCGACGATATAAATTCACTTCTGGAAACAACTTGGTCATCACTACTCGTGATACCTACAGGTTCAGCCATCGGGGGTGGTATCCCGTTGGTCACATCCGGCACAAATTTCTCGCCCTTTCTCTGAAATCTAGTCTTCCAGCACTCCGCAAAGAGGGTATCGGCGATAACTGTTTCCCCCCTCTATCCCTCGCAAACAATCTCCCGGTGGCGAACCATCTGATCCCGTTGTACGGAGCGGCTACTCATCGCCTGATCCCATGTGCTCAAGCAAGCATCAATTCTCCCAATATATTCCCCCTCGCCACCCCCGCACCAACAATCCGTCATTTAGGAGGTCGGGGCCAACCGTGCAAAAATTCACCATCTGTGTCTCACGGTTATCCCTGCAGGGATCGAAGAGCGGGTCATAGCCAATTTCTGCGGCGAAGGTGAAGGCGAATAATGAGATGAGGTGTGAGAATAAAATATATGACCAGCATCGACGAAGAAACATTTCTTATGAGTGGCAGAGAAATTAGTTGGGGATTAATAAAAATTAGAAGGAAAGAGGAGAGGAAATGAACTCTGCCGCCTAGGCTGGTGACCCAGTGCTGAAGACAATAAAACAAAGGAAATGTTTGAAAGAAAGGAAAGAGGGGAAAGGGGTACGGCGGACTATAAGGACCCAAACCGCCACCGAATTCAAATATTGATTTTATATTTTGTGCTAAGCGAAACCCCAACAAAAAAAAAAAAAGAGAAAAAGTAGGAATAAGCTGTTATCCAGCTGCAGAGAAGAGCTGCGAGGTTGTGTAATTATGATTGACATAGCAGAGGAAGAAAGGAAATACTATAGATGCCGGAACTTGTTTCATGAAGTGGTCAAGTTTGCTCCTCGGTTTACTTCTTGGTCATAGTATACCTTCGATTGCTTTGTGGTAAAATTCATAGTTAGTATTAAGGTGAATAGAGGGGGCATAAGGGAAGGGCTAGCAGAGGGGTTGTCCGGTAGGTATCTTGTAGAGGGAGGGAAACACTGGCAGTGTAAAAGTTTAAGAACTAAAGTGTGTAGAAAGAAAGGAATGAGTGATAATATATAATCCCAGAGTTCCGGTGCAGGCTTGATAAAAAGTACAACCCAAATATGAAAGATAACGTAGAATGCATACCAATCTCCTAGCTTTCAGTCTCTGTATCATCATCACCACTAATTGCATCCTGACTATTGATACCACTGCTGCGATCAAGAGAATCAGAGTTTACAATCTCTAGAAGTAGCTCTGCTTCACCAGGTGGTGTTAAGGTTTCTACAAGAGAGGGAGCAGGAGGAGTCCAATTATATGCTCCTTCTGGTGGTAGACAAAGTGGTAAAGTATAACCGCTACCAAAAACCTCACCCTGAAGTGCCTTTCGTAATAGATGATAGGCTTTTTCATGCATATGAGAACCATCAGCATGGCGAGTTGAAAGTGTAAGGTGAGGGTCTAAGGATACATTGGCAGCTTGTAGGCGTGCACAACACCAAGAATAGGTTTCTGGAGGCAGATATTCCTCAGGATCTAATGATACAAAAATTAGTCAAGACAAGATATTAAGATATGTAATATAAGGAAAGGTTTACCCCAAGCGGATACTTCTGCCTCCAACTGTGCAAGAAGTGTTCGATCTGGACAGTATTGATAATCCTGGATACTTGGGGGTGGGGTAAAGAAGAGAACACTTGGTTTCCCGGTTGGTAGGCTTGGACAGTTTCTCCGATAGCGAATACAATAATTATTCCACAATTTGACAAAGGTATAGACTTCAGTTCAGATAATAGGAAAGTAGATAAAGAGTAAGGAAATTTTGTCGGCCTCTGAATCTGTAAATAGTCCTGATAAACTAAGACTATCAAAGTAATTCTTCTCCAAAAATTAGCCTAGACAATTTGTGGGCATGCAATAGTGCTTGACTTGAAAAATACTTAAATATTCCAGTAGGAGTACCGGAATAGCAAATTTAATAGTGAAACAATTTTTACCTTCCAAGCAAGAGTTTGGCTATGACTCATATGATGCCACCATGCTTCAATACGCTGATTGAGTGTAGATGAACCATACCACCAAATATTGTGAAACTGTATACCTGGATCATGTTTCTGGTGAAGGCGCCAATGTGCACTCGCCATCATCATCGTTTCTGTACCATGATCTGAACGAAATGAATGTGGTAAAATATTCGTTTGACTAACAACTTCGAGGTATTGGCGTAGGCATGATACTCCAGTTCATGTTGAAATCCCTACATATATCCAGGGAATATAACTAGACTCATGAGTATCCATTAGTTAGCAAAGGACGCTAGAGATAATGAGATCATTGTGTATTATACTAGAAATCCAATGTTAGTCTACAAATACTTCTATTAGTATTTTACAGTTTATATCTAAGAATGCATATTTCTAATTAAAAAATCCTTTTCAAGGTACTGGAGTTTGGATCCGAGATGCACATCATCCTGGCGGTATATGCAGAGCCTGTTGTGCTCACAAACCTTCTGCTTTTGCAAGTATGCAAAGTTTGATGCAGGTTGTTGCCCACCTTGAGAGTGACTGCAGGTAAGACAAAAAAAGTACCTGGTGTCACGGTTGCATCAAAGAATATTGCATATCTGCAAGAGATTCAACCCGGCAACAACGCATACCTTTACCTGCATCGTATAACTTGAATGAACTTAAGCGCTAGAGTTAGTCCACATTAGTGAACCTATCCAATCACTGACCATATATATGCAGCTAACCCATAACTCGTGAAAGACAATAAATTCAGCGAATGGTTTAGGATTTTGTATTCAACTGTGAAGTTATTTTGGGCAACTTGACTAACAAAATAGTGTTCACAGACTAATACTCATAGCTGAATGCTACCATAGAGTAGAGGAATTAACCATGGATAGAGCCATATTGTATCAAATCTGGTAGCTACAGAGGATAAAATATCATATGACAACACCGGTAGTAGGAGGATCAAGCAGTCCATCGATGAGACAAATGTAGTATGTACCGAGAATATGCATCAACCCCGGCATATATTTTGATTCCGTACATACTCAATTTATGATGACCATCAATAGACCATACATAGTTGGGCCCTGGAACAAAGTAACCACCTCTAGGCATATGAGTTATATGTAGGCGGCGATTTGCAATCCCAATTGGGTCAACCTCATGCAAAATGCTGAACATTCAGTCTCTAACAGCAGGAATCCCACATTGCCGCAGTATTTGATAGGTATATTGTCGACCGTAAAGTGGAGTTTGGCCATTTTCCAGCTGACTCTGAATAGCCTGTCGCATGATCTCATTATGGACAGCGAATTCAGTGGGATGAAACCGTCTTCTCATGCCCAAGGCAAGTCTTAGTCTCTTTAGTCTGCTGGTAGTTAGTATACCCGTATAGCATACTATTATACAGGAACTAAATATGGAGTTGGAGAGAGGGGAGCAATTGTTACAATCCTCTTCTCCTCGGGCGATACTTGCAGCAGGTAACCCTTTCTTTGATAGTGGTCGCACTATCTTAAGTTCGTACGAATAACGACAGCTGAGTATACAGACTCCTGCCTCGTAAGATCAATCGCTAAGCTCGTGAGAGACACTAGGTTCTTCGATAAGATAAAATATATTGTAGGGAAATAACTTAGATGATTGCGTGAAGAACTCTAAACCAAGAGGCCTTTTTTTTTTTTTTTTTTTTTTATATCATGCGTTCATTGTTTTAAGGTACAAAAAGCTTCATGTAGCGGTAGCTATGGAAAAAACAAAACCTATAAAGCAAAAACATAAACAAAAGAAACCATTTTCCGCTCTTGCTGGTACTAAGTATTGAAGCCAAAAACTCACGGCCTCGTCTGTCAAAAACATACATCATATAGGGGAAATCCAACGCACTTCGTAGCTCGTAAGCCTTTAAAAGAAATACAAAAAACAAACGCACAGGTCGTAGGGTGGGTGAGGTGGGGGATAGCTTGGGCCGGGGGGGACTTGTGGGCGGTTGGTATCTATTGTTGGTCAGGAGGAGGGGGGTCGCCGTGGGGGAACCCGGTGCAGGTGTCTAGGATGAAACGCCGAAGGGCTGAGAGGGAGGGTGGATGATTCCAGATTGGGCTCTCGGGCGAGAGGCTTTCTACCCCCCTTAGATGGGAGTGTCTGGCTTCAGCCCTGGCCGGGCAGTGAAGGACGGCGTGTTCGAAGGTCTCTGGGGCTTCGAGACACCGGGGGCAGGTGTTTGGGCGATCTGGGTCGTCCCGCCAGGTGGGGTGGGCAAGCAGGTAGCTTTTGCCGGAGCGCATTTGGTGTATACGGCCGGCGGCGAACTTATCGAGCCCCATGAAGGGGTGAGGGGTGGTGGAGGCGGGGTACTCGTAGTAGGGGGGTGCCGGGAGGGAGTCTTCCCAGTCTTGGAGGAGGAGCTTCCGAGCCCTTTCTTTGAGCGTCGTGTAGGCTCGTGCCATGAGGTTCGGGGGCGGGATGTCTTCCGATGGGGGGAGGGGTGCACGGCTAAACTGGGGGAAGCGTTTGAACCCGTGTCCGAGGGGAAAGGCCATGTGAGCGAGCTCATCAATGGGGAGGTGTCTTCTCATAGGGGGGGAGGGAACCGGGGTTTTCCAGTTGAGGGGAAGGTAGACGGACGAGAGACCAATAGTCAATGGGCGACAAGTGTCGGAGGCCCTGAAGTTGGATAGTGAGGGGAAGGTGGAGGGGAGGCGGGCAGCCGCGGGATTTAGGGTGGGTGGTGAGCAGCAGAGCCTGAGCGCCGCTATGCGTCTTTTGTGTTTGCAGTACGGGCCGATGGGAGGGAGGCATGCTTCTCTGGACAAAATAGGGATGGGGGTGGCGAAAAAACAATTGGTGGTCCACCTCTGCACTCTATGCCAGAAAGTGCTCATGCGATTGGTGGAGCGAGTGTTCGGGATGAAAAGGTCTGCACCGTAGGTGAGGATCGGGAGGATGAGGCCCATGGCGAGCCGGTGAGAGAGGAAAGGACGGACCCCCGCCCCCGGCGAGGCAACTCTTCTTATAAAGGAGAACGCGGCATTGGCCAGGGCTAGGCGTCTTTCGAAGTGATTGGAGGTGTTGAGGGCAGGAGAGAACCAGTAACCGAGCCACCTCACCTCTTCGGAGGGGCGGAAAATCTGGTCGTTGAGGGTGACGGGGTGATTGGCTTTGAGGGTGCCTCTCTGGCTTGGAGTGCGCCAGTGGATGAGTTCTGTTTTCGGGATGGAGAAGGCCACGCCTAGGGTCGTGGCTCGGCGGGATAGGGCTGTGAACAAGCTTTGCAGCCGGCGCACATTGGAACGGTAGGAGGGGGAGGAGACCGTGAGTGCGAAGTCGTCAACGTAGGAGAGCATAAGGCCTTCTCTTATGTCGGTATGAAGGGGTGCCACGTAAATGAGGAATAAAAGCGGAGAGATGGGGGAACCCTGAGGTGTCCCGACTGTGACTGGGGAGGGGGTCTTGGGCGAACCTTGGTAGACCAGGGTACACCTTCGTTCCGCGAGGAAAGAGGAGACCCAGTCAACCATGTATCTGGGGGTGTTCTTGTCTAGGAGGCGTTTGCGGAGGGTGAGGGCGTCGACGTTGTCGAAACCGGCTTTGATGTCGAGGAAGAGGGAGGACACCTTACGGTGGGTGCGTTGGAGGGTTTTAACTTCGTGGACCAGGGTGGTGCAGGCATCGAAGGTGCCTAAACCTGGGACCGAGCCACATTGGTTGGGGTGTAGCAGGCCAGATGACTTAGCCAGAGCAAATAGGCGGACCGCCATAACTCTCTCCAAGATCTTGGAGATAGTTTTTAGCAAGACTATGATGCGGAAGGAGGCGGGGGAGTCGTAGGAGGCTTTGCCTGGCTTGTCCAAGACGACACCATTGGCAATTTTCAACGAAGGAGGGTGGTACCCGTATGCCAGGAGGGGGCCTAGGAGATTTAGAAGTATGTCGGGGTAGTGCTTGTGGATGTGTTTCCAAACGGAGTAGGGTATTTCGTCAGGCCCTGGGGCCGAGGAGGGCGAGGACTTGGCAAGGGCCGAGGAGATTTCGTCTTTGGTGAGGGGGGGTGCGTTGGGCACGGGTGAGAGCCGTCCCCTGGGCGGGGGTTCCGACCGAGGCGGGAAGAAGTGGGCGAGGAGGGCGTTGTTGATGGAGGTGGGGTCGTTTGCGTCTGGGAGGGATGGGAACCTCGCGGCTTGTCTGGGAGTGACAAGCTTCTTGGCGGTCCAGATATTGTTGGGGGTGGTTTTGGCCAGGAAATCAGCCCAGTATGTGGACTTGGCGCGCTTGATGGCTTTGAAGTAACCATTCCTGGAGTGCCTGGCTGTCTCCCTTGCTTGTGTAGTTTGGAGTTTTTTGCTTTTTCTCGTGGCTTTGTTGTACTCTTTTCGGAGCGCGGTGAGGAGGGGGGTCCACCATGGTTTAGACCTGGATGATGGTCTCGATGTGGGGGCAGCCGTTCTAAGCGTTGAGGTCAGGCAGGACAAAGAGGCCGAGAACCAGGCGTCAAACTGCTGGGGGGAGGGGTGTGGGGGGGGAGGGGGGACGTGGTAGGCTTTGAGGGCCGGTTCTAGGGCAGGCCAGTCCAGGAGGTCCCATTTGGCCTGGGGTGGGGGGGCGTGTCTGAGGGGAGCTGAGAGGGAGATGGAGATGGGGACGTGATCCGACCCGGTGGAGGGTAGGGATGAGGTGTTCCAATTGTGTACGAAAGGAAACATAGCGGGGTTAGCAAAGGCCAGGTCTATGACGCTGGGTCTGTGGGGGCCAGAGAGGGGGTACCGGGTGTACTCCCCCGGGGTGTTGATGCAGGTAAAGTTGAGGTCGTCGGCTTTATCGAAGTAGGGGTCGGCGATGGATGCTTCCTGGGAGGAGGGGAGGCGGAGGGGGTTGGTGCGGGGGCTGTGGATGTTGAAATCTCCTACCACAAGGTAGGGGACGTTAATGGTAACGAAAATCTGGTCAGGTCTGACTGTGTGTAGTTGTGGGTACCTGGAACGTGAATAAATGTTTGCCAGGCGGAAAAAAGGAAAACTGGTGCCGAAGCAGCCTGAAGGGGTGTAGACATCAATATGCATGTAGTCATTCACGTCCGGCGTGAACACTGGGAGTACGGGGTTGGTTTTTAAAAATTCGGAAGAAACGTAGCAGGCCACCTTAGGGAGGGGCGAGGGGGGGGCGAAAGACTTGTACCCATTAAAGGTGGGCAAAAATCCCTTGGAGGACGGGGGGTCTTGAAGAAAGACCAGCTGTGGGGGGTGTCTAAACCAAGAGGCCATACGGGCTCTCTTTTATAACCGTTCTTCCCGCAACTCATAACTCATCCTTCGCATCACATGCCCCTATGACTCATAAGTGAGTCATAGTGTGAAATCCATCAGCTGACTCGTATGAGTCACTGCGCAATAACAACTAACTAATCAAAACACAATAAACCTATCATGTGCGCGACTTGCGTCACATGCGTGAAACCCATGAGTCGTAACTACAAGTCATGTGCGAAAGTCATAATCATATGACCACAATGGTGAGTCATGTCAAAACAATAAACCAATCATAACAAAGGAATGACACGCTATTGCGTAGTCATGTGAAATACTTAAACCTATGACTCATAAGTATGAGTCATGTGAAAACCTCTCCTGCTAGCCACCGTTTGTGACAGCAATAGACTCAGAAACCCTTTTGTCAACCTACATCTTAATTGTGAGGGGATGTCCTTCCTTGGTTAAAAAGCCAAGTATCTCGGACTCATTAAGTCCCATCTCATAGAACAGTACCCAAAGACAAGTAGGTAAAGTAGAACTGAATTGGAACTTATTGTATTTCACGAAGTCCCATTCATGAAATCGGCGCTGCAGGGTATGTAGGCTTGGTGGTAATAGAATGGGTATCTCCATATTAGAGCTATTACCAGTGAGGCTAGTTAAATATTGATGAAAGTGCTGTTGTGTCTCGCTGGCTGTGCAGTTCTCATAGATATACCAGAACCATAGGAGCTTCTTAAAGGCTTCCATTCTAATCACATTTTAGTTTAGTATATCTTAGCAGGGAGTTTAGAGTATACGGAGACATATTACCTTACTTGATCAAGTCAAAAAAAGCCTGGTTGCACACTCGTAGTATATGAGGCTTTCAGAAAGATCACGCTAGCAGAGTAATAGCAATAGAACTATCAGCAGGGAATTCAGATAGTTGTGAAAGATTATTTTGAGAATTAAACTCATATATTCCCCAGCCTTATATAGATACTAAAATTCTATTCGAATCTGTCTATATAAGACTACAGTAAATCTGCCGAGTTCTGTTGTCCATAATCTATAAGCAAATATCTTCTTCGTCTCTTCAAACACCAGCATTTTATAGTCCACTCTTCAACTTGTCATATTCTAATCCACTTCTTCTGGAAGCCTTCAGATATATATTCTATTTCAATTTACTAATGTCCCAGGTACCTAGAGGCGACAGAGAAAGGCAGAATCAGCTACCTGCATCAACCCATTGGGATTGCCCAGCACGCTACAAGACCTTCCACCGGCATCAGGATGGTCGTCCATTATGTTCATACTGTAATTGCTGGAACCCCGCACCCTATCCTGATGGAACTTATCCTAGACGAGCTGCCCATACTGGTTTACAGGTTTTACCTCCTCCCAGTCATCTATTAATATTAATATTATATTAGTTAAGTGACTACTAATCGTAATTCCAAATTGCAAATAGACTACGAGTGTGAATGCACTATCAGAGTCTCAAGATTCACTCAGGCGTGAATTATCATTCTCTCAGGTTCAGCTTCCATTACGTCCCGCTAGTCAAATTCGCTCATCTGGTCAGCCACTACTACCTCCGATGCCATACATATCTACTACAGGCAGTACTTCCACTATTCCAATAGATCCGCAGCTGTCATACAATACATTAAGTTCTACCTCAATTTACAGTAGTTTTCCTATAATGACTCTCTTAGTTTAATGACTTAAACCAATAGTAATATATACAATAGAACCCAATTCTCAAATATCGAGCACTTCAGCCACACACTTCCAGGATCAATTTCCGAATCTGAAGATGAATGCTATCGCAGTGGAGCGGGCTAGACTGTCATTAAAATCAGTTAGGAAAGTTACTACAAAAGGCGATAAGTGCTCACTCTATATTTATGAAAGTTACATTTCCTCGGCCGTTACTTATTTTCCAAGTAGCTATACCCAGCACAGTCCCAAGTGCTCTTGTGGAAAGAAATTTGCAAATTATTTGCGGTCTTGGTCCTCAGCATCGGGATTTTCTTACTCAATAACCACATATTAAATACAAGTTATTTATTATCGCAGGTGAACAGAAGTGGAGACCAACAGATATGATTCTGCAGGAATCAATTATGGGTCCTGAAGATACTAGTTTGCAGTGGTCAGACTTTCTTCGCTTTCGAGTTTTGAAGGATACGACTCCTTTTCACAACTGGAAAACGCTCTATCAAGCGCAGCGAAATGGAAAATGACCTATTATGAGAGATTGTTATGTTACTGCTTGCTGGGATAACCACTCTATATTACCACTGTGGCTTCCACGCAGTTCTCAGGATCCTGGTACCCTCCAGGCATTAATTGATACCTGGTTTCCTACTATAAAGGATAAGCTTACTGTCATTTTTGAGTATATAGATACGGACATTAAATCTTCTGCACTCTTGGTACATGACACCGCATTCAACAATACTCTTACCGATCATAATGTAGATGCTAGCTTAACTTTGTCAGAAGATAGTACTTCTAGAAATAGGGCATTTTCTTCATCACCCCTATCTGTCAAGTCAATACCGGCTCAATCTCTAGAGGGAAGACAAGGTTTCAAGTATTCAATCGAAATTAATACTGAGAATTTTGAAGCAGATACAATAAGATCTTTGTCAGAGTCAAGTTTAATCTCAGTCACGGAATTGATTAGTCAAGTGCGAAAATGCCAGCAATTAATTTCAGATCCTGACCAATGTCCTACTATGAGGGATGAGCCTGTATCTCCTTTGGATCATATATCAGAAACCTCACTGTCTAGTATACCAAGTACTCCGTCTCTCCCCCAACCACAATTAATTTCCTTAACCTCTTTACCACCTCAGCAAACTCAATTATCAGCGGTTTCTAGGCTTCAAAGATCACCTTCTCCTCAGTCTCAAGACCCAGCCCAAGGGTCTTTACCTGGTATTTCATTCCTGCCTCTAGTTGCTATTCTCAATAACTTTGTATCTAATAACCGTACAGATAGTTTCCCAAATCTCCCATTGATATGGGCAAGTACAGCATCGTGATCTACAAAGAGGCCTTCATCTAATAACAAAATTATAGGTTGCCAATGAAAATAAAACAATTGCCCTGGTTAATATTCAAGGGCTACGACAATCTAAGGTATTAATATCCACCATGTTTCTGATTCACAGTCTCGTTAGTTGAACTTATTAATTGAGTAATATTGCCTGGAAGCGGAATCATGCCCAAGTTACTAGTTCATCACCCATTCAAATCTTACCTCCTCTACAAATACCAGTTGTTGATAGAGTCCTACGACCACGCAAGGGGCGTGAACAGCCATGAAAGCGAGTTCACTCACAGTCACGGAAGCTCCCTGATGTTGATAATATTTGAAATTTACTAACTTAAAATCTGTTGACTTGTTTGCTTATGTTTCATTTGTTTTCTCGCATATCTTTTCTTTTTTATATTGACTACTTCTATCTTTCCTATATGAGAAATTCCTCTATTACTTTCCTTATGAAATTAGTCTTTTGCTTTGTTATTTTGTTTTCATGGTAATTTTTACAATTTGGATCTTTAGATTGATCTCGGATGCTTGTATTGTTGTTTGGGTCGATTAATGCTAAGTGGCTAAGTGCCTATTCGGCTAGGTTACAATTGATGATTCCGTTGGGCGACTGTTTTTGCTGTGAAAATGGAATTTATTGCTTTGAATTTCTTTCATCTCAAAGAGGATATTCAAATACAATTTTACTTCATAGTTGTTTATTTGGTTGCTCTTCCAGTTTTCGTAATAGAGCAGTACGTCCGTCTTGGAGACGGACTGCCCTGGACTGCATTCAAAGGTTTCATATATTGTCTTAAACGTTTCAGTAGCAATACCTTGACATGGTGTCTGAGCTCAAGGTGGCCTGTACTAGTTCAAAGTATGTCAAGCAGATTACGAGATTTGGCCTAACTATGGTTGTAAAAGAAAATTGATACAATCTATCATTACTTATTATATACATGTTTAAGTGCAAAAATCAGGAATACCAGAGGCCCTAAGTTGACGCTTGTGCCAATCAAAGGCACTCTTGTGACAAAACAGATCCAATGAGTTACGTATTCTACTTGTAACAAGCTCCATCTGGTGTGCCATAATCCCGCCACGGAAAAACAAACACTCTCCTGGTTCTACCTGGTAGACAACCTTTGCTGGCCACAGTATCAAATTCCCACTACCAAATGTCCCCCAAGGAATGACTGCATTGAATCCTGAAAGACAATCTTGCCAGTCAATATGCATTTTGGACACACTATTTCCAAAAGCCATGCTTTGGTTAATGGCAACCCCATGCCAGGCTCCTGCCATCCTGTGCAGACTCCCTTCTAGAAACTGATCAATGCTGGTAAATTTGTTGTACATTTCAGGGTGGATCATTCGTAAGTTGTCGGACAAATAATCGAATAAGAGTTTGTTGCTTGCCAGCCATTGTGTGGAAGAGCGGAAGTGGCGCCGGTATTCTCGACTTTCGAAGATGTCTGGACTGTAGTCGGCCCAGAGTGCATAATGACGTTTGGCAAATGTGCCACAAACTAATACTGAGGAGGCTAGCTGGGGTAACAGGGTCTGATTCTCTTCCAAGTAGTGAAGAAATTTGGTGGGGTAGAGAAAACGATAGGCAAGAATAACGTTGTTCTTATCGACAAGTTGGTGGTGTTCATCTTCAATGCTGGAGGGAATATGAGTAAATGATGGAACCAGGTCTGGGTCGCAGATTCCGAGTTGACGGGTACGCCGGGCCGCTTTCAGTTCATAGTAGAAACACGGGCTAAGGATCGATTGGATGTCACTAGTGGCTGAATTCCACCGATAAAGCATGCGCTTAATGCCATGACGAGGTTGGCATGAGAAAACACAATCAGAAAATGCGCCTGATTGCACCAGATGCTCGACTCGACTTTCAAATGTGGTTGGGGGGGGATAATAGATAGGATGTAAAGACTGGTTCGCAATGAAAAGTGGTAGGAGAGACATGATTGTTGCGGATGATAGGAATAGAGGAGAAGGTTTCTGAGATAAAAGTTAGGTGGAACTAGTATTTATATATTAATTATAGGCTGGAAAAGATATACCCTAAAGTGAATTAGTATAGTAGGGTGACTGCTCTTATTAGGCCCTATTTACTAGGTATTGTTACTACACTCATGATGACAAATATTAAAACAATCGCAGTCTAGGTTATAGGTTCTCAACGTTGTCAATAATTGGCCCATATCCCAGATATCATCTAGGTGAAAATAGATAAATTGGTTACTAGTACGTATACTATTTACTCAAGTTTATAGTGATATACTATTATAACTATTCCTAAGTATACAGTCCGTTCTTCTTTTCACTAGGACGGGACGGACGCTGTATTTTCTGCCCTCGCCAGAGATAGACTCCAGACTGAATTCAGTCATAAAATCTGCCCAGGAGGAAAAGTAGGGCCCTGAATGCTTTTTCGAGTAATAAGATATGATTAGGCTGTTAAATAAAGCCAAACTCGAAGTACAGAAGACTGATGGCCAGTAATAGTGACGAATGTTGTCTTATTCTACAAGTAGTACTCACTCAGGCTCTTGCACTCAAGACTCGGGAAATAGACTGAGTCAGCCATAACCCCCATGTGAGCAACGTAATACTGCTTCAGACATATTGTAGTTTTCAATAAAATTTAGTCATAATAACGAGGAGATACTACCTGTTGAGGAATACGGCAACCTAGTGGCATAGCAATTCTGGAGCAAGCCAAGTGGTTAAATAACACAATTGGGGTAGTGCAAAATAAGAAAATAGGGAAAATTGGACGCAGTTACTTGCTTAGGTAGCTTATTTGATGAAAGATATATTCCTACCTTCTGGTATGAAAACGGGCGACACAATTATTTTGTCAATGAATCATGTATATCCCACTACAAAACTATTTTGGGGATAACTCTCTATCATAGGTTAGGGTGAAAATTACGTATATGGTATGGTAGTTATCCACAGGGCTGCAGTCATTATGGAAGGCGGACTCTATACCTAGCCTGTAACCTGCTCTTAGGTATCGCGAGATTCCCAGAGGGAGATCCGGCTCTACTGAAGGACAGGAGTGCAAGCGTCGAGTGGAATCTCTGTAAGAGATATAAGAAAGATGAGGGACTAATAGAGTGACTGTTCAACTTGTAGTATATTAAAGAAGAGCGTTCCCGTGAGGCTTGAGAGTTCGAATCCTTAGGGGATCTCGAGCTCTTTAAATACAAATAAAAATATATAACCAAATATCCTGTCCAAAGAGCAAATATCAAAATGCAAAGCTACATGAGTAGCGAAACTTCTAAGTCCTAAACAAGGTCATAGAAGCGACAGGGTATAACTAACAAAACAAGTAATGGAATCAAACAATCAAAGGATCACTACTGATGTACTAATCCAGTAATACATAGTAGGAAAGCAAAGAGTATCCTAATTGGGTACAAGGCAACAAGGTACAAATAAGCGAGTAAAGGAAAGTACTATCCAATAAGAAACTATAACAATAAGGAAGGTACAAGGATGGAATGTGCATTACTAGGGAGTCCTAAATAGGGAATATCCAACGTCAGTATAGTGAGTAGCAGAGTTACTAGTAGATTCTGTTATATTCCCCCTAACAGAAAAATAAAACAAACGAAAGGTACATGATTCCGTTAGGCTTCCATCTCAGTTTCTTCAAGGGAGGGGAGAGAGTAACATGTTTCAGTCTCGGAGTAGTCAGAGTCTTGGATTGGGGCCCAAAATCCGTCAGGGTCAAGCTCTGGTGATAGAGGAAGATATTCGGGTTCCTGGACCGTCCAAGCTAACCAACATTCGTTATGAGACCAAGGGAGGTGGAAGGGGATGGTTTCGTTATAGGTATCAAACCAGTAGGTTCTGAGAGCTGTACTGGCTCCTTCAAGGACGTCAAGGGGTTCCTATGTTGCTTCAATTTCGTCATAGCCTTTCCAGAGGATTAGGAATTGGCGTTTCCTTCAATAAATTCAATCCTTCATAACCTTTTCAACTTCCCATTCTTGTTGTCCAGATGCATCGATAGTAACTGGTTCCTTAGAGGCGGGGTCTAGGAGGCCTGGAAAGGCTTTAAGGTTTGGTCTGAGGTTGATTCGAAGATGGCTGCGATGAATCCATGGGTGGATTCCTTGCATGATGAGAGGGAGGTTGAGTTTGTAGTTATCATATTTGTCTGGGCCTTCGAGGACTGAGAAAGGTCCAACCCATGGTCCAACAAGTTTGTCGTTCCGTCCTATCTTGTGTACATAGGGTTCGGATCTGAGGGTGACTTCAGTCTTTCCAGGGGTAATTGGGGGTCCTTCTTTGCTTCTCTTTTGGCTAGTGGAAGTCTGGCGAGCTCTGGCCTTCTGGAGGGCGGTTCTTGCAAGCTGCTGGTTCTTCATAATCTGAGATGCAATATCATCAGCAGAAGGAATGGCAGTAGGTGTTACAATCCTCTTCCTTTCGGGCGATACTTGCAGCAGGTAACCTTCTTCTTGATAGTAGTCTTACTATCCCGAGTTTGTACGAATAGCGACAGCTGAGTATACAGACTCCTGTCTCGTACAATATATCGCTAAGCTCGTGAGAGACACTATGTCCTTGGCCCGGTAAAGTATAAAGTAAAGATAAAGTATATTGTAAGAGAAATAACTTAGATGATTGCGTGAAGAACTCTAAACCAAGAGGCCTTTTTTTTTTTTTTTTTTTATCATGCGCTTTTGATTATCAACTACGGGGTACAAAAGGCTACGTGCAGCGGTAAGCTATGGTAAGGAAAAAACCCCAAAGAAATCCACCTCGGACCACCGGAAAAAACCATCATCCCAAGTCCCTCTGGTATGGAACCAACCGCAGAATCCCGCCGCGAAGACAAAAAAACCCCTATCGGCTAAGTAGACAACAGAAATAAATCACCAACATGACAGGCAGGAGACAACAGGAAAACCGGACCCGAAAACTCCTCCCCCTTAAAATAAAGTACAAAAGAAACTCCGTTTATATCCCGAGTTCTCTAACAGAAACCCGACCGTGAAATTTTAGCCTAAGACTACAGAACACAGAACGGGGGGACAGCAAGCGCTAAACCCAAGGAAATCCATCACATTACTCCGTAACCCAAGGCGTTGACATCGTCCGAGGAGGCAGTGCAATACCATGACCGAGAGTAACCGAGGGGTGCGACCGAGCCCGCCGCCAGGGATGGGTGGTGACCGTTGGCAGTAAGAGTGCCAGCTAATGAGAGGAAGTTTGGCTGTAACCGAGCCACGGGACGGAACCGAGCGGAGGAGAGGAGGGGTAGACCCAAGTATCGTAGGAACTATCGGAAACGTGTGCGTGTCTGACTAGGCAGCCTCGAGCGAAACGTAATCGAAGAGAGTAGAGAAATCGACCGTAGCCTTGTAAAAAAGTTTTCTCTTACTGCGAACCGTGATCCCAGCCGTCTGTAACATGGACGCGAGGGCGTTGCCGACCATGCAAATGCTAAGCGAGGACGCGAAACAAAAGCGAAGAGGGGGATGGGACAGGCCCTAAGAAACGGGTGCCCAAGTCCGAATCTATCATAGGGGGGGGTGCAGCTCACTGAGAGTGCGTTGGAGAAAGGATGGAACCGACGATGATTTCTCGTGGTGTTGAGATTTCAATCGCCGGAGGTGTAGTGGAGATGGTTCGTGTCTAAACCAAGAGGCCTTTTTTTTCTTTTTTTTTTATATCATGCGTTCATTGTTTTAAGGTACAAAAAGCTTCATGTAGCGGAGGCTATGGAAAAAACAAAACCTATAAAGCAAAAACATAAACAAAAGAAACCATTTCCCACTCTCGATAGTACTAAGTTATTGAAGCCAAAAAAACCCGCGGCCTCGTCTGTCAAAAACATACATTATATAGGGAAACTCCAACACACTTCATAACTCGTAAGCCTTTAAAAAGAAATACAAAAACAAAATGCGTAGGTCGTAGGGTGGGGGGTGAGGCTGGGGGATATCTTTGGGACGGGGGGAGGTATGGGTGGTTGACGTTTATTGTTGAACCAGAAGGGAGGGGTCGCTAGGGGGGAAGCCGGTGCGGGTGTCTAGGATGAAACGCCGGAGGGCTGAGAGGGAGGGTGGATGGTTCCAAATTGGGCTCGCGGAGGAGAGGCTTTCTACCCCACTTAGATGGGAGTGTCTGGCATCAGCCCTGGCTGGGCAGTGAAGGACGGCGTGTTCGAAGGTCTCTGGGGCTTCACGACACCGGGGACAGGTGGTCGGGCGGTCCGGGTCGTCCCGCCAGGTGGGGTGGGCTAGCAGGTAGCTTTTGCCGGAGCGCATTTGGTGTATACGGCCGGCGGCGAACTTGTCGAGCCCCATGAAGGGGTGGGGGGTGGTGGAGGCGGGGTGCTCGTAGTGGGGGGGTGCCGGGAGGGAGTCTTCCCAGTCCTGGAGTAGGAGTTTGTGAGCCCTTTCTTTGAGTGTGGCGTAGGTCCGTGCCATGAGGGTCGGGGGTGGGATGTCTTCCGTTGGGGGGAGGGGTGCCCGGCCGATCTGGGGGAAACGTTTGAAACCATGGCCGAGGGGAAAGGCCATGTGCGCGAGTTCGTCTATGGGGAGGTGTCTTCTCATTGGGGGGGAGGGAACTGGGGTTTTCCAGCTAAGGGGGAGGTAGACGGACGAGAGACCAATAGTCATTGGGCGGCAAGTGTCAGAGGCCCTGAAATTGGATAGTGAGGGGAAGGTAGGAGGGAGGCGGGCAGCCGCTGGATTGAGGGAAGGTGGTGAGCAGCAGAGCCTGAGCGCTGCTGTGCGTCTTTTGTGCTTGCAGTACGGGCCGATGGGAGGGAGGCACCCTTCCCTGGACAGTATAGGGATGGGGGTGACGAAAAAGCAATTGGTGGTCCACCTCTGCACTCTGTGCCAGAATGTGCTCATGCGGTTGGTGGAGCGGGTGTTAGGGATGAAGAGGTCCGCGCCGTAGGTGAGGATTGGGAGGATGAGGCCCATGGCGAGCCGGTGCGAGAGGAAGGGACGGACTCCAGCCCCTGGCGAGGCAACTCGTCTTATAAAGGAGAACGCGGCATTGGCCAGGGCTAGACGTCTTTCGAAGTGGTTGACGGTGTTGAGGGCAGGGGAAAACCAGTAACCGAGCCACCTCACCTCTTCGGAGGGGCGGAAGATCTGGTCGTTAAGGGTGATGGGGTGGTTGGCTTTGAGGATGCCTCTTTGGCTTGGGGTGCGCCAGTGGATGAGCTCTGTTTTCGGGATGGAGAAGGCCACACCTAGGGTCGTGGCGCGAAGGGATAGGGTTGTGAACAAGCTTTCCAGCCGGCGTACATTGGAACGGTAGGAGGGGGAGGAGACTGTGAGTGCGAAGTCATTGACGTACGAGAGCATAAGGCCTACTTTTATGTCGGTGTGGAGGGGTGCCACGTAAATGAGGAATAAGAGCGGGGAGATGGGGGAACCCTGAGGTGTTCCGACTGTGACTGGGGAGGGGGTCTTGGGTGAACCTTGGTAGACCAGGGTACACCTTCGTTCCGAGAGGAAAGAGGAGACCCAGTCTACCATGTATCTGGGGGTGTTTTTGTCGAGGAGGCGTTTGCGGAGGGTGAGGGCGTCGACATTGTCGAAACCGGCTTTGATGTCAAGGAAGAGGGAGGATACCTTGCGGTGGGTGCGCTGGAGGGTTTTAACTTCGTGGACCAGGGTGGTGCAGGCGTGGAAGGTGCCAAGACCTGGCACCGAGCCACATTGGTTGGGGTGGAGCAGGCCGGATGACTTAGCAAAGGAGAATAGGCGGACCGCCATAACTCTTTCCAAGATCTTGGAGACGGTTTTTAGCAGAACTATGATGCCGAAGGAGGCGGGGGAGTCGTAGGAGGCTTTGCCCGGTTTGTGCAAGACGACATCGTTGGCAATTTTCAGCGAAGGGGGGTGGTACCCATATGTCAGGAGGGGCCTAGGAGATCTAGAAGTATGTCGGGGTAGTGCTTGTGGATGTGTTTCCAAACGGAGTAGGGTATTTTGTCAGGTCCTGGGGCCGAGGAGGGCGAGGATCTGGCAAGGGCCGAGGAGATTTCGTCCTTGGTGAGGGGGGGCGCGTTGGGAACGGGTGAGAGCCGCCCCCTGGGTGGGGGTGGTTTTGGCCAGGAAATCAGCCCAGTATGTGGACTTGGCGCGCTTGATGGCTTTGAAGTAACCATTCCTGGAGAGCCTGGCTGTTTCCCTTGCTTGTGTGGTTTGTAGTTTTTTTGCTTTTCTCGTGGCTTTGTTGTACTCCTTTCAGAGCGCGGTGAGGAGGGGGGTCCACCAAGGTTTGGATTTGGACGATGGTCTCGATGTGGGGGCAGCCGTTCTAAGCGTTGAGGTCAGGCAGGACAAAGAGGCCGAGAACCAGGCGTCAAACTGCTGAGGGGAGGGGTGTGAGGGGGGAGGGGGGACGCGAAAGGCCTCGAGGGTAGGTTCTAGGGCCGTCCAGTCCAGGAGATCCCATTTGGCCTGGGGGGGAGGGGCGTTTCGGAGGGGAGCTGAAAGGGAGATAGAGATGGGGACGTGATCCGACCCGGTGGAGGGTAGAGCAAAGGTGTTTCAGTTGTGTACGAAAGGAAACATTGCGGGGTTAGCAAAGGCTAGGTCTATGACACTAGGTCTGTGGGGGCCAGAGAGGGGGTACCGAGTGTACTCCCCGGGGTGTTGATGCAGGTAAAGCTAAGGTCATCGGCTTTGTCGAAGTAGGGGTCGGCGATAGAGGCTTCCTGAGAGGAGGGGAGGCGGAGGGGGTCGGTGCAGGGGCTGTGAATATTAAAATCTCCTACTACAAGGTAGGGGACGTTAAGAGCAACGAAAATCTGGTCTGGTTTGACTGTGTGTGGTTGAGGGTACCTGGAACATGAATAAATGTTTGCCAGGCGGAAGTAAGGAAGACTGGTGCCGAAGCAGCCTAAGGGGGTGTAAATATCAACATGCATGTAGTCATCCACGTCCGGCGTGAACACTGGAAGTACGGGGTTGGTTTTTAAAAATTCAAGAGAAATATAACAGGCCACCTTAGGGAGGGGCGAGGGGGGGCGAAGGACTTGTACCCATTAAAGGTGGGTAAAAAGCCCTTGGAGGATGGAGGGTCTTGTAGAAAGACCAGCTGTGGAGGGTGACGCATTGAAAATGACCAAAACAATGAAAGGAACACATCCCAGCTTCCCAGGCTGTTGTGTTGAATGAGTGTGATCTTGGGCGAGAGGGCCAGCCCCTCGGTTCTGCTAGGGGGTTGGTCGTTAATCATGGTGGGGACGACCCCGACGGTTGACTGGAGTTACGGGGGGCGCGGGGGGGCCTGAGGGAGCAGGACCCGTCGCGCCTGTAGGTGGCACATGAACGGCGGTTACAGGGCGGGGGGTGGCAGGGCCAGGA
>NESQ01000498.1:0-54320 GCA_003070745.1 Tuber borchii | reverse complement strand
TTCCACCCCATGCTCTTTGGTACCAGATTCACAGTAGTAACGGACAACAAAGCGCTATCATAACTTCCTAGCTCAGACAAACCTCCCTTACCGCCAGACAGATGGAGAATGTTCCTCCAATCTTATGACTTCGATATTATCCACAGACCAGGGAAAGACAATGTCCTTGCAGACGCCCTCTCTAGGATATATGAGGAGCGCCATGCTAGCCCTGAAATGATCCTTGTGGACCCCACTGAGAAAAAGTCTATAAAGGAAGCCTATTCTGCCATGACCAGTAGCACCAAGCACTACCTTAATCTCGCACACACCCTCGATCCTGAAAACGAACCATCTTTTATCTCTCCTACCCCACTCAACCCTTTCGCTATACCTCAACACATATCAATGTGGAACACTGGAGATGTCCCAATCCCAGACTCGACAGAGGAAGACAAAATCGATCACCACCCAGGTCCTTTTGAACAAGGACTGGATCAGATGGAATCCACCCTGCAACAAGGAATCGAGGCGATGCAGAGTAACAAAGCCAGCACCGAAGGCCAGCCCCATGACCCCTCCGAAACCACGGTACTCATCCAAGCAGCTCAGGCACAGCTTGCAGGACTTGCACAGAGGATTCACAGCCCTTCAAACCATATGGAACGAGCTCTACGCCTCAACGCCATCACAAACTGCTTTGGAAGAATTCATGACTCCATTACCAAATTGGAATCAATTGCCCTCGCCAGCTCAGGATACTCTGCCAGCCCACCCCCCTCCACTTCCACTCCTCCCAGAGATGAGTTGGAACGATTTCTTACGTCTACCAGACATCGATCTATGCACTGGACAGCCTGTGTGTGGGATGAATGCGAAGCACACATGGATGGAAAGGACCGCCACTACTATCCCTCAGGACCCCGTCACATCCCTTCCCCTAGCCCCTTCTACTCTGCCTCCTGTTTCATCACCCCTCACCACCCTAAGCGCAGAGCAGAAGACAAATGGGCTCTCCCTCCCGCTCTCACGAACGACAATGGACATCCAATATACCAGACTATAATCGCTACCCATGATGGACCCTCCTCGAATCATGCAGCACAGGATGATGACCTCCCGATCCCTGACGCTCCTGTTGACTACAATGACCCTTTCCCTGATGAACCATCCAGGGCCCTTGATGTTCGCGCCTTCCAGCTCACCCAGCACCTTAAAGGCAAGTGGTATTACAGTCTTCGAAAGGCTACCGCTACCGATCCTCTCTTTAATATCGTCAGCAAGAACACCAACCATCCAAGTTGGATTCTATATGATGGACTTCTTGTTAAAAGAGGGGAGGATGACAGTCGAGACTGTCCATATGTCCCCTATGAAGCTGCTTATGAAGGACAGAATATTAGGAACGAAATTATCAGAATCACCCATGAACAAATGGCACACATGGGAGCCCAGAAATGTTTCAAATACGCCTCCAGACACTTCTACTGGATGACCATGAGGAACGATTTCAAAGACTATATTCGCAGATGCCACCTTTGCCAGATGAACAAGCAACCTACAACCCTCCCTGACGGAGTTGTCACCCCTCTCCCTGTCCCCAGAGAACCATTCTCTTCGATTGCAATTGACTTTGCAGGACCTTTTCCAAGCGACAACAAGAAGGATCTAATCCTGGTTGTGTTGGATCGTTTCTCTGGATTTACCTATCTCATCCCAGTATCCCAAAACATCACTGCAGTCGAAACTGCAAACCTCCTTATTGAACGAATCTTCTCTGTCCATGGTTTCCCTACGTCTATCGTCTCTGATAGAGACCCCAAGTTTACCTCCCGCTTCTGGATGCAGTTTATGGCCAACATCAAGATTGATCTCAACATGGCTACCGCTTACCATCATCAGACAAATGGCCAAACTGAACGAAGAATCAGGACCATTCGCCAATGCCTTCGAAATTTCGTTAACCCTAAAGGCACCAAATGGACTCGCCACCTTCCCCATGTCCAAACCGCCATCAATGCTGCTCCTAGTGACAGCACTGATCTCTCACCCTTTGAGATTACCTTTGGACGCATCATAAACCTCCTCCCTAGTGTTAAGGTCATGCCTACTGCCGTTCCTTCTGCTGATGATATTGCATCTCAGATTATGAAGAACCAACAGCTTGCAAGGACCGCCCTCCAAAAGGCCAGAGCTCGCCAGACTACCACTAGCCAAAAGAGACGCAAAGAAGGACCCCCAATTACCCCAGGAAAGACCGAAGTCACCCTCAGATCCGAACCCTATGTACACAAGATAGGACGAAACCACAAACTTGTTGGACCTTGGCTTGGACCTTTCTCAGTCCTCGAAGGCCCTGACAAACATGATAACTATAAACTCAACCTCCCTCCCATCATGCAAGGAATCCACCCATGGATTCATCGCAGCCATCTTCGAATCTACCTCAGACCAAACCTTAAAGCCTTCCCAGGCCTTCCAGACCCCGCCTCTAAGGAACCAGTTACTATCGATGCATCTGGACAACAAGAATGGGAAGTTGAAAAGGTTATGAAGGATCGAATCTATCGAAGGAAACGCCAATTCCTAATCCACTGGAAAGGCTATGACGAAATCGAAGCAACATGGGAACCCCTTGACGTCCTTGAAGGAGCCAGTACCGCTCTCAGAACCTACTGGTTTGATACCTATAACGAAACCATCCCCTTCCACCTCCCTTGGACTCATAATGAATGTTGGTCAGCTTGGACAGTCCAGGAACCCGAATATCTCCCTCTATCACCAGAGCTTGACCCTGACGGATTTTGGGCCCCAATCCAAGACTCTGACTACTCCGAGACTGAAACCTGTTACTCTCTCCCCTCCCTTGAAGAAACTGAAATGGAAGCCTAACGGAATCATGTACCTTTCTTTTGTTTTATTTCTGTTAGGGGGAATGTAACGGAATCTACTATTATCTCTGCTACTCACTATACTGACGTTGGAAATTGTCTATTTAGGATTCCCTAAGTAACGCATATTCCTTCCTTGTACCTTCCTTATTGTTATAGTTTCCTATTGGGTAGTACCTTCCTTTACTCGCTTATTTGCACCCTTTGATGTTGTACCCAATTAGGATACCCTATGCTTTCCTACTATGTATTACTGGATTAGTACATCAGTAGCGATCCCTTGTTTGTTTGATTTCATTACTTGTTTTGTTAGTTATATCCTGTCGCTTCTATGACCTTGTTTAGGACTTAGATGTTTCGCTACTCATGTAGCTTTGTATTTTGATATTCGCTCTTTGGACAGGATATTTGGTTTTTACTTTATTTGTATTTAAAGAGCTCGAGATCCCCTAAGGATTCGAACTCTCAAGCCTCACAGGAACGCTCTTCTTTAATATACTACAAGTTGAACGGTCACTCTATTAGTCTCTCATCTTTCTTATATCTCTTACAGAGATTCCACTCGACGCTTCCCCTCCTGTCCTTCAGTATCGCCGGATCTCCCTCTGGGAATCTCGCGATACCTAGGAGCAGGTTACAAGCTCCGTCGCTGGTCGGCGATATCAACCCCCCCCATATGTAGGTTATAATCTACTGTAGCTGTAGGTAGAGCCAGTTCTCTTACTGGCAATTCACCCCAAACCTCATCTATCAGATCTCGATATGCAGTGCGGTTTCTGGGGCGGCGAGGACGGCGTCGTGTACGAGTAGTATAATTTTCTGGGTTTGGTTGCATATCATGTGCAGTAGTTAGTAGTCTAACTAAGGTTTTATCTTGCCAGATAATGGCAAGAACTTGACGATTTGGTGGAATAACTCCTGACACTGTGCCCCAGGGTAAAATTGTCTTATGCTTATTAAGCTTTAATACTGTAGGATACTCTGCCGAGTTAGGCCTGACAGTACCACAGGTAGCAATTTTGGAGTTTCGAAGGGCTTGGAAGAGAGGTATATTTGAGAAGTAATTGTCACAAAAAAGAAGAAAACGGTATTGCTGGTAGGGAAGTTGGGTAGCTAGAAAAAATACAGCTCGTGAAGTTGGACTAAGTTGAAGATGATATTCATCATCTGGATTCTGTAAATTGTGCTCTACTCCAGAAAATTGATCCACTCGTGAGGTATAGATGAAGGAATAGGTATATCCGTGCTCACAGAGAGCGAGTACCTTGAACCCCTGCGGGATGAGTTTATTTGGCATTCTAACGGTATGAACTGAACGCCCTACAAACCGTACCATCATCTCGTCGACAGCTACTTCAGTAGCTGGAGTGCAATATTGCTGGTATCGGCGCTGCAGGTTCGATGATAGTGGTTCTAGCTTGTCAAACCACTGTCTTCGGGGAAGGTGCTTAACAGGGGGAGAAACATGAAAGTATCGTTTCAATTGTTCGAATCAGAGCTGGGACATATAATGTGAAATCCTATATTTTTTAGCTACCTATACAAGTATAATTTACAACAACAAACACCAGAATAGAAGCAGGATATGGCAGCAAGTCTGGTGGAGTATCAAGAGAATGATATCTGTACGCTAACACAAGGGGAGAAATAGGGTAAAAAAACTGATATGCAAATGCTATACAAATACCAGTATTAAGTAATTTCAGATATAGCGAACTCACTCAGACTGCCGCAAGACTAGCTGAGGTGAGTTCGTTATTCTTGAGAGTGTAGACTAAGAGGGGAAAACAGGTATGGGAATATATACTTATGTAGTGGAGCTAGCCCATCTCTTCTCCAATAGTCCAACACAGAACTTGAATGGTGGATTCCCATGTAAATAACCAATCCAACAAAAATCATCACCTCTTCTCTCTTCATTGGGTACCACCTTCGACTGCCTTTTTCTCCTGCTCCCTTTTCTCTTGCATACAAATTTGTATTAGAAGCAAGAGTCTCAAAGGTTTCTGTATCAAAAAAGAGCATAAAAAAATCGAGTGGACGAAGCGGCCGTGGATTGGGATTATGGATTGGATCATAATGGCCGGAAAAAAATAAAGGGAGATGTAAAGCTCGATTATGGCGTGGTTGAGGATGCTCATAAGCTTCTAGATATGGTACAGGAGGGAGGTTGTTTGGACGAAGTTCTCGCCGTGCTGCTTGAGGATCTGGCACTTCCTCATGGTCGGCGATATCCTGATTTTCTAGAATATCAGCAGCCTGTGATTCACCTAGCTGCCTGCCTCTTCCTTCAAACTCCACCTCGCCCTCACTGCTATCACTTGCATAATCTTCATCCTCCATTATTTCCCAGTTCTTTCCACCGACAGTTCTCCACTGGCAGCCCGTTCCCTGACTCGGATACACTCCGTTAGTGTATTTCCTGGTTTCTTTACCAGTTCACTCTTTGGCACCCTTCTCAGTCCCCTTCCACATTTGTCGTTCTGTCTGTTCTTGAGCCCTTGACCCAGGGTTGGTAGGTTTGTTGACCATCCTCAAGTCTCTCCTCGGCTCAAATGGTTGTTGCATCATAGTCATTATGGTTGCTAGCTTAACTCTTTCTAGCTATAGTCCCGGCTATCTCCTGGCCTACTCACCTAACCCATTCTTAGCGGCAGTGCTTGAAAACGGTCTAAGGGATTGGTGTGGGATGCCCTCCGCCTGCTCCTCCTATTCTCGCTCAAAGGACGCGGGGCCATGGGTCTTGAGCGGTCTAGTTCAATCGATATGCGAAAATAAGTTAATGGCGAACACCATGGTAAAAGGTTATGGTAGGGGAACAACAGACGCCCAAAGCCTAAACCGTCAATTCCCTATCAATTCCTCTAAAATCAGTCGTCTCGTACAGACAATTATCAACAATTCATCCTTCTGACCCCCCACCCTATCTTCTATTAGTACTGCCGGTATGGCTGTCCTAGTATTGCATACCTTATTCTGCGAGATGAAAACAAAGATAAAAGCTACTCTGACTCAGGGCCATCCAGAGGAGCGGTATACATGTTTCACTGTTCCACCTATGATACAGCACCGGATCACACAGTTCAGTTTCAATTCAGTACTCCTACCAGCACTGCACTCGCACTGTGCTCTGAGCATGCCGGCATAGCACCCTACTTTTCGTCTGACTACGGTAGCCATTCGGGACAGAGCTAGCCTTTGTACTACAGCAATCCTCGCTACCCTTCTCCCGTGGTTGCTTGTTGATTCAGCATTTCGATTGCTGACAGGTTCAATACAAAAGCAAAGGACCAAAACACTATGATAGGATCTATTTTTACACCGTGCATGTACCGACTCACTGCTCCACACGGATGCTGTGCTGTGGGATCCGAATTCCTATCTATGTTTTTGATACAGGATGCCCATCCCAGGTTCCTGACACTGATATCCCCATATCAAGTATCTTCCATGCGATGGCCACAAATCAACGTTCTAGAGCAAAGGATTGTAATCCACATAACTACCCTTTTCGGTGCAAGGCATAGTAGAAGCCAGGCTGGTATCGCTAGAATAAAATTTAATTAATCAGGCAAAATCGTAATTTCTGAATTTTGTATTTTTAGTCTGCGAACTGCTGACTAAACCGATAAAAAGCTTATCTCGTTTTCTTGTTGACTATGGCAGCAGCCATCGCCCCCCCTCTTTTACGGTAAAACTACAGCTACACATAAACTCCTCCAAGTGAAAAGCCATGATGGAAAAACTCACATCCTGCGACCCCCAAACAGCAAACGAAAAGGGATTGCCTCATCACGGTATGAGGGGGGGAGAGACAGAAAAACTTCATCTCGATGACAGCGTCGATCTCTCCCATTTCAGGACCGTTGGCGCGGTCTCCCACGCATCGGAGCTTTCTTTTGGTGTTGCTTCCAGCGCACCATGGGAATGGGGATCGTGAAATTAGTGAGAATCGCCTCTTTTTGCAAAGCCTGCTCATGCTGACCACCCCCACCCACTCTCTTTCTGAAAGGAATGCCTTGATCCACGAAAACTCATACCGTACCGTACGGCACCGGTACTGTTCGACGACTGCCCGAGGTAGAAAACCTAGCGAATATGCTGAGGAAGAAGCAAGGGGGGAAAAAAATCAATCTCTATTTTTTTTTTTTTTTTGAGGAGCAGTTCAAACTCCGAAAGACTTAGGGGGAAATCGAGATTTTACAAGTCAATCTCTTGCTTCAAAAAAATCCTGAAATCCCCCTCCCGCCTTTGTCGCACACTTAGTGAGAAAGGATCCAAAAACAATTTATTCAGGGTCCCATTGAGGGTCATGTTAACACGCTACGGCACTTGTGGTAACAACAGATGCAGAGTCCGAACAAGATGGGATTGGAAGTGCGGCTCGTTGTCCTCCTTTGCTTGTGGTGGGCATCTCAAACTGAAGGGGTCTCAATCTCGATGGGATGGATTTTGGTGCCCCCTTCGGAATTTATGTCAGTTTGGCCGCAGCGATCAAGAATCCCGAACGAATCGGTTTACGCCGGCTTCCTCTGTCGTTACGTCGAGAATAAGCAAGGCAGAGAAGGTGGAATCCCAAGGCAAAGAAAACCAGAGCGAGAGCGAAGGAGGGAACGGAGGGAACGGAGGGAGAGGGTTTCCTGCTTGGTGCCGCTGACGCTGGCTGCCTGCTTGTCTCTTGGTCTCCCTTGCCTTTCGCATTTGTGTCTTGTGTTTTTTTTTGTTTTTTTTTGCCTTTCCTTGCCTCCCTTCATCTCGATCTCTCTCTGCACGTGAGGATCCAAGTTCCTTTCTCTCGACAGATAGGACTAAGGTCTTCTGAGTTTATCAATCCTCACGAGCAGGGCCGAGGTGAACACAACGGGAAGGATGTTTTACGTGGACACAATGAAAGAAAGAAAGGATGAGAGGTCCCTCAAGCAAGCCAGAGAACACATGAACCTTGTTCACCTGCGCCCTTTCCCTCCTCCACCCTCTCGCCCATTCCCTAACCTCCTCGGGAGTTCGTGCCTTCATATCCTTTAACCATTAGTTGGATAGTGTCCGTTTGCTGTAAGATATCGATGTGGGTATCGTATTCCTGTGTGGTGGTGGCTAAGTACCTCCTCATGAAGATACTCACAGGTACACGGAGGGTCGCCATATGTCCTGGGGTCCAAAGAGCGTAGAACCCCAGTTTATATGTACAGCCTACAGGCCATCCCACACTGGAACTGATTCAAGGGCCGGTTCAGTCTGTGTCTCCCACATGATATTTTTTATTGTTACTATTTTTCTCATTTTCACGATTTTTCGTCCTGAACTCATGATCATCAGACACTTTTCTTTTTTTTTCTTCTTTTTTTCTCATCCCTTGCTTTTTTTTATCATCCTTTTTTTCCTTTTTTTCCCTTCTGAACCCTGTGCGATGCATTGGGATTCTCGAGGTTTTAGAGTGTCCTTAGGTAAGCTCAATTTATACCCTATTCGAGCGATCTTGAATATTGAAGCCAACCCAATCCGTAGTCCGGGGTGTCCCTAATCCATATCGAGATGCTTGCGCAACTCAGGGTCCAAGGAGTCAGACCCGATCGATACCGCATCTTTGCGTCGAATTTTTACTTTTCTTCGCAGAGGGGGTGTGAAGGACTGGAACGACCAGAAACGGAGCTTTACTCTTACAATACCGTATTCAAGAAGTCCAAAAATAAGTGACTGGGCGATTATGTCTGAAAAAGTGTTTGTTGGGCTGCGTTGTTATTACGGAGGTAAATGGGGGACACTTTTTTCGTGTTTTTGGGAGGGACAAAGGTGGGGGTTAGAAGTGCTTTGGTGGGGTGTTTTGGTTTATGCAAAGCTTCCCGATGACCCAGGCGATGGGCTGTTTGGTTAGTAAGGCAATAATACGGTACAGTGAGTTTAGCATTCCCTTTTCGGAGGTGTCACTCGTGGCAGTTTGTTAGATGTCTTGGTATTTATCGATTCGCGCTAATGGCTTGGCGCCTCGGCATCGATAGTCTTGCCTGCCAATCTGGCAAATATTCACGGGGTTCGGAACTGTCGAGATCGAGCTTTATTATGGCCAAGGACCCAACGGTTTCCCACGAGATGGCGAACAGCTTCCAAAAGCTAGCCAGGAGTCAGGGCATTCAAGGGCAGGGAGGCAACAGATGGACTTGGAATGGAGGAAACCATTCCAGAACGGGGGGGTGGAACAGAGGGGGGGGACCTTCTGGGGAGGAGCTTCCTTTTCTTTGGATGCCAGCAATTGTGAACAATCAATGGAGACAGCCCGGCGACAGGAGAGCAGCAGGCACAGCACAGCGCAGCTCGCAGCAGCTCGCAGCAGATCCATTGTTGATTGCTCGAGTACAGTCCGATTCATCGGGTTCGCTCAGTGCCACCACCAGACCTTTTTAATTGATGACCCTATTTTTTGGCAAGATTTTGATTCGCTTTTCCGATTTTCGGCCTCATCGTTCTCTTACACCCTCGAAGCTTCAAGGGGGTAGAAAGAGAAAGAAAAAAGAAGGAAAAAAAAACGAGAGTCATTCATATCAAGAGACTTGATATCGGTACTGCGAGAGTGCTGTTACTCCTACAACATACAACTAATTGTGTGAATATCAAGAGTTAATCATTTGGCCTTAAACAATCAAGACCATCCGAGAAATATCACTTGAGTTGAAAAAGTTAATCATATTCGCCTTACGCGCAAAGGGCGGACGCAATTAGAACCCCATTCTCCCTTCATCGCCAATTGTGCTGGATAGGGCGAGCATAATAGCCAAAGTTATCAGCCAGCAACAGCAAGCATCAACCAGCAACGAAAACCCCTTTGGAAAATAAACCCCCCACCAAGGAGTGAGAGGAAGCAAAAGAAAAAAACAAACCCCCCCAAAAAAACAACGCAAAGCCAGCAAGTCGGAGCATAAACCTCTTACACACACGGTTCAATCCCTTACTGCTCATTGCTGCTGCTTCCGCGCCTACCACTTGAAAAGAAAAGAAAAAAACTATTACTCTGCACAACTTACATACCGAAGCATTGCAACACAGCAGATACGACTGCAATAGGCAGCCTCATTTTTTGTTTTCCGGTGTCCATTGCACTAGAACAGAGAGAAATAGCTATTCCCGCTCTAAACTGTGTGCTCCCCGTTCCCCGTCTCGGTTTTGAATCCGCCTGCTCCCACGCAGTCTGGGCAATCCAATTGCAGAACGCAACCACTACAACTTCCGACACCTGCCTTGAATATTACCCCCATACCACCTGCGTCTCCACACAGGCACCACACCCTCTTAGTCCTTCCGCTTTGTTCTTATCGGCTTTTGCTACCGCACAGCTCTCAATATTACTCTCGCTTCCCTCTGGACGACTGGATCTCAAAACACGCGGTCTGTCGAGATATACAACGGCGTGGCCCCTGCCCTACGGTCCACTCTCGATCGCAGCTACGAGCAGCAATCTCTTTACCTTAGAACACTAGGTATAAACCCCGAAGGCATAGGTGGAAAAGCCCCTCATACACTCGTTTTGTCCCTCAATTGTCGTTCGCTAGCTAGACTATTTACCAACGATCTGGAAAATCAGGGCGCGCAATCAGAAGGCCCAAACTTCCGAAGAGATACTATAAGCTATCTTTCAACTTAAATTTCAAGAGGCCTTCCTCTTGCACACACAGCCTTAACTCTGGCTAACTACGAAGCCAACTATGAGTACTCGATCCCGACCGGTCAGCCGGAGTCCCAAATAAACATCGATCCCTATAATAATTCAAGATCCCATCGACATAGGAGGACCATGCCAACTATTCCTACTCAACAACAACCCTTTCCTTCCTCCCATTCCCACCTGAAACATCAGCAACAGTATCGCCAACAATTGTTAGTGAGACCAGCAACAGCTTCTACACCTTCATCAATGCCAGATCACCCTCAGAATCCACGAAGAAAACCCCCAGAGGAATCGAGCACCCTAAGACACCACCACCATAAGGGCGCTATGAATACAGTACAACCTGCACATATACCGCATGCCAGTGACCCCGCTGTGCAAGGAAGGAAGCAGTCTATGGAGGAGCTGTCAAGTGGAAGAGTGACGAGGGATTCCGGCTTTGCAAGTCAAGAATCACTTTCTATGAATCCAAGTATGGGCAGCAGCCTTAACAGCGGTGGCCCGGATGTCGGAATGGGCGTGCCACCCGCCGAAAAGAAGCAAGGGGATGTTATGCTCGGAGAATGGAGGATGGCGATAGGGTCTTCGGGAGTTGCTGGGGGGAGCGCAGGTTCTGCCCCCGAGACGGGGCCCGGCGTTTTGCCACCTACCGTGGATGTTGAAAGCTCTAGTGCTGGAGGTGGAGAGACCAGGAATACGAACCACGATACACAGGAGTGGTTTAACAATCTTAATCAGAACGTTAGCGCCAATAACTTCTCCGCATACGATGGTAAGCGCTGCTCATGAACCTTTTGATTTGCCGACTTGGATGTTGCGCAAGTTTGTGCAAGAAACAACTGACTCTATGGATCATAGATGAGCCACCTTACTTTATTTCCGGTGGGAGCCGAAAAAAGGATTTCTCCCCTAGAATCTCTAATCACTCCCGCCCTAGATTCCCCTATCGTGCTTCCGGGCTTGGTTTTGATCGTAAAAGAGTTCATGGGGGCTCAGGCGCATTGGACAGCCCGGAGGAAAGTAATAGCGATAGTTTCAGAAGTGTAATCGATGATTTAACTATAAAAAGTACAGATCTATCTTTGAATTTTATTACTACTAGTATGCATGCTGAAGGATACCAGATCAAAAACTCAAGAAGCGCCTAAAGAAGCTCGAGGGCCTTCAAGGCGGTAATCTACAAAATGAAAAATCGTTTGAAGTCCGAATACATGGGCTATCGTTGTATGTTTTTTCTGCGACAAACTGCTTTTCTGATAGTGATGATATGACCGGCAAACCACTGATGCCGATGAATCTTGGAAATATAGATCCAAAAGACAGGAACTTGAGAAGCTGCTCCAAGGCTTTGCTTCTACCCTCGCTAAAAATGGTGGCGAGAGCTCTCCCAGCTCCAAAGCCGACCAACTCATGACATCCCCGAACCGGACAAACCCACCCCCCTCTCGTAATGCGGACTCTGCTTACGCGTCGAATCCACGATCTGGCACTGGCTCCGTTGCCCCGTCTCAGCCCAAGCCCAGAAGTGTTGCTACACCTATGTCCACATCGTCGAGCGATAAGCCGCCGAGCCACATGCGAAGCATATCATTGCCAGTAGTTAGTGAGAAGCACAAGATGAAGGAAGTCGTCTCGAGGCTCGAGCAGCTCTTCACAGGTTTCAAGTCGAGTAAAACGCCGAGTCCAATAGATCAGAAGGGAGATCGCGAACTAGGGAGAGATATTCCCGGGGAGGGTGCGCGAGAAGCTCCAATAATGTCTCCTTCACATGACGATCGAATCGCTGAATTCGGTGATTCCATAGCTGGCCTGCATCAGAGGCCTTCGGAAGTCCCTGACCAACGCCCTACGAGGCCTATTGACTTGGACCCCTTCCGCCAGGCGCCGGAGGAGAATCTCGAGTATCTCGCCAACCTAACTAAGTACAACACCAAGCTCGAAGGACTTGGCGATGGCTGGTTCTATTTAAACTTGGTCGCGGGTTTGGCGCAGCTACACACAGTCAACGTTACTGTCCCATTCATTAAGAAGGCCATTACCTCCGGTAGTAAGAAGCTTGAGTTATCACCTGACGGCAGGATGGTGAGGTGGAAGGGTGGGTACGAGGGGACAGGGCTGGGGAGCGACAGCAGTTCGGGGGATGCTGCGAGTGCGGGAATGTTGAGTGATGGAAGTCCTGACAGTTGGTCCAAGAGTTCCCCCGAGAGCAAGGGCTTAATCTCTGTGGAGCTCACGTCTGGATCCGGAAGATCCTCAGGAAGGTTGCCGCTTGCTGCGTCTCCTAGCATTGGGGATAAGTTTCATTACAAGCCTCTTTTTGCGCGATGCGGCTCTTTCGATGATGATTCTTCGAGCGCTGTCAGCACTTCTCTTGGCTCGTATGGTTTACTTAAGCGTGCGAGCTCGGATGAAGGCACTAGGGAGTCTGGAAGTAGTGGTAAGAGGAAGGGTCTTTCGCTCGACGGGCCGATCATCTACTACGATGGGGGCAAGTTTTGTACCGATCTCAGTGCTCAAAAGATTGATGCAGAGGGACATGTGATACCGAAACCCGGGTACGATAGGTTTACGAATAGCCCGATTGGGGAGAGGCAATTTGGACCTGGAAGCCCGACAAAGTTGGAGAGTCCATTGTTTGCTAGGGCACAAACTGCTCAGTCTTCGGACGAATCTATGGAGGATGGAGATAGCGATGTTGGTCTTCAGTTTTCTCCAAGATTTTCTTCGTCTTCTGGTCCTACGACTCCACCGACTCCTATTGAATTAGAGGTTTCAGGTATTGGCGGGGTGATCCCGGAGGACAACTTTGCTATCAATGTTCAAACGAAGCATTATCTGCTTCCGCAGAATTCGAAAGGAGCTTTGCCGCTTTCCCGGGCCAATGCATCCAAGTCGAGAATTTTGAACTTGATTGGGCATCACATTCCCAAGTCTTCCATTGACGTTTTTCAGAAAAACGAACCCATGGGAGATGAATCGGATGAGGAGTCAGGAGAGGAGTCCGGATGCGGATCTGAGGAGGGGTCTATGGAGCAAGAATCCGGCTCGGGAGAGGACTCTGGAGAGGGATCAGGAGAGGAAGATTCGGAGGAGGAACCATCGAAACCACCTTCCAAGGCCGGAAAGAAGCACCCATTTTTCCCTGGCCACAAATTCCCTCGCCCAGTAATCGTCTCGACCAAAACCTTCAAGCTACCACCCTCGCAACTACCCCCGGCAAGTTGCCTCTACTACCCACAAACTGATGAGACCTCCTCTATGGGCAGCGACTCTGGCTCCGGTGCAGCACCACAATCATCCAGTTCGGATGAGTACTATCTACAACAACAACTAAAAATGCTCAACGCCGACATCTACGGCAACTCCGGCGACGAGGAATTCGGCATCGGCCTCACGCACGGGATGCGCATTTACAGACCCGTGGGAGCCGGCGGCGTTATGGAAGTCGGATCATCTGCTGCCACGGCAGGGGATGCGAGTGAGGCCTCCAGCCCCGCGAGCCCCGTCGACAGACTTGCCAGGGCGGCCGAGCCCGTAAAGGTGAACCTGCTCGGCCCCGGTTTTACCTGGGGTGACAGTGGTGATAGCGAGAGTATCAGTGGGGATGGCGATGAGCAATCCGGGTTACACTCCGATAACAGGCCGAATCGCAAACGGGGGCGGATTTCAGTGACCTCGTCCGAGAGCGCTATCCCACCAGCATTGAAGTCGCAGAGGAAGGGTAAGGGCGTGACTGATGACTCGTTATAGAGGGCTTTGCCGCACAATTATCTATTCTTGTGTTTTAATTTTTGACAATGGCAAAGGGCTTGAGATGCGCTTGGGCTGTTTTTTTCATTTTCATTTTCGTTTTATTTGATTCTATCTTTCTTATTCCCTAGCTGGTTATTTTCACGCTTTCAGTGGAAAGTGGGTCTTTTTTTTCTCTTTTCGAAGGATGTCAACATTTGATATCATGATTGGATTGTTTCCCTTTTCAGTTTTTTTTTCTTTTCTTAACTCATGAGGCGGCTTTTCATTACCGGAGCTCGGGGAGTTTTTTCCATTGACTTTTTTCTATATATCCATTAGCGATCCAGCTTTTCCAATCCTCTGTGTGCCTTTTTTTCTTTCTTCCCTTTTTCCAAATCAGGAGGCATTTCCCGCTACAAAGTTATACAAAGATTGGCTTGTTTTACTGTTATTCTCACTTTCACGGTTTATTTCAATCTTCGGTGTAGATGGTAGGGTTTTTCCTTTTTCTTTATCATGAAATTTCTACTCTTCTCTCTCGATATACCCGTTTACGAAACGCGTCGGAGTATGTTAGGTGCAACAGCACAGTGCAGTCCTAGTGCTACTACTACCATGTGTAGTGCAGTAGGGCGGAAGCAAGGAAGTTAACTTTAAAATTTCTTGTCATATCATGTATGTACAAGTGCGTACGCAAGTAGTGCACAGTACTGCACTTAAGTACTCCATTGGATGGCTGGATGGCTGGATGGCTACGTTAATTATGAAATTTAATCTCTATTACTCTTGCAAACAAAACAGGTAATCATTTCAAAGTTTACCGGATCGTGTCATCCAGAAAGCAAGCAAGCATACGTGTTCGAACTTAACCTTCCTACTGCGCGCGAAGAGAGCACCCCAATGGTAAGGCAAACTTTTATATACTTGTACATGCAATACACATCGGTAGACCATCTGGAAGTAGGGAGGTGGTGGTGGGGGGGGGGTTTACACCACGGAGTCAGTCGTCGGATCAAAGTTTTATACCAACATCTGAGAAATACGATTCCCGACCAGGCACGGATTCACAATGGGGCTGGGGGCACTATATAGCTGATGATTGGTGGTGGGATGAATGAATGAATGGATGGATGAATTGATGACTTTGCGGTACTACAATATAGCCCGCAGGCCGAAAGTAAGAGAGGGCAGGGCAATAAGTTAGGAAGCACCAGAATTAAAAGAATTCTTGGATCGTGGAAGTGGCCTATTCATCACTATGTAACTATTATTAATGCAACGCCCCCCCCCCCCCTCCTTCTTCCCCCCCCAGTTCCTCCTTCCAACCCCCACGTACTTCAACAGCCCGCGCACGAGGATAACCCAAGTTCAAGATGACTCGAAAAAAAAAAGAATGACGCTCTACGGATGAACAACGTCACAATCCCTCACTCGCCGTGCGTCGTTGCGATCCAATATCCATACCCCCCGATCACCCCAACCTCCGTCCCCAATCTCGATCCGATAAACCAAGACCACCGCCCAACCCTCGAAAAGTGGAGCTGAGAAAAACCGCACTAGATAACTTAATTCCTATGTATGAATGATAACCTGCTGTATCCAACTTTACCGACCTAACCGCCTCCACCACCATCACCACCACCCCCCTCCGGGAATGAGCAAAGAGCGACGACATTAAATCTTCTTTACCGGCGCTCTCTCTCTCTACATCTCCGATCGATCGGAAGAAAAGAAAAAAAAAATTGTGGCGAAATTTTGGAAATCATTTGTGGCGTGAGGTTGGGATGTTACCGTTGTTAAGTTTGCCGGTAGTTACCGGTATTTTTTTGGGGGGGGAGGAAGGGAAGGGGGGGGGAAATTTCCATGCATGTATGGCGTAGGGTTTTTGCCAATCATGGAGCAGTCGTGTACGAGTACCTGGTCTTGGGGCTACGGTTGGGTAAGGTATTTGTTGGTGGAATGGAGTGGAACGGAGTGATCGACGGGGGTCAGGCCAGAGATGGATTGATGGGGGGGGGGTGATGAGGTGATCTTCTGGGTGAGGTGGTGGTGATCCTCGTGGGTATGTTTAAGGCTGGTGGGGGGGGGGTGATGAAAAACAGGGTTATGTGGGGGTTTGGAGACACGTGATGTTGGTTTCATGTGATGTCACTCGGATTTAGGTTTGCTTGGGAGTTGGTGTTGCCGGGAGTGAGGGACCCCTAGGAAATAATAGGGTAGATCAAGGTTAGGATTAGAAATTGCGGGATAAAGGCGGAGGGTTTTATGTGTTTTCCTGCGGTTGGGAGATTGGGGGTCTGGCTCCTTGACAAGCCGTCTATGCCATAAGCTTCTACTCACGGGGCCGGGTCGAAGTTGGCACACCCCACACGATAGTTCTCGCCGCGCCTTGTTTCCACTTTCTAGTGTCCTGTCGTGTTGGGCCATAGTTGCCGGCACTTAAGGGTAAGGTTACGCTGATTTAGGCTTGATCGGCGCTCTGATAAGATCTGTGGTTCGCCTCGGAGATTTAGGGCTAAGATTTGGGGCTAGAAACTTAAGGGTTTGATGATTCAGTGTGGGTGGGTAGCGTGAGTACCATGCCTAGAAACTTTCCTGGATCTGGGTGGTGTTCATTTGCTAGCTGGATATGGAAGCCGGATCTAGAGCTAGTGGTAGTGCTAGACTTAGGTTTAGGTATGATGATGGTGGTGGTGGTGGTGGTGGTGGATGGGTTGGATAGCACGGACCGTCATAGCTTATTTTGACGTTTGGGTCTAGAATGTACGGTATTTCGATAACGGGTCTTGGGTATGGTATAATATCAGATTCTTTGGTTGCTCATCGGATTTGAAGTTTAAGCACCGTTCAGCATGTACATTACGATCATAGAAGCTGTAAGCAGGATATATGTTTTTTAGAAAAAAACAAAAAAACAAGATCATATTTCTGGGAATATGAGTGCTCTGCGTGACACAAACTTTACAAATGCCACAAAACCAATATGGCTGTGCCAGCCACTTCTTGAGCAATCTTGATTGTGTGCCCATATATTTCGAGGTTTGTGCACTGTAGCTACATCTACAACTAACTTAAGTCACACTTACAATTTTAGCCTGCTCTATATCCTTTTGAAAATATGCCATAAAAGGGGTATGTGATAGAAGGAGAAATATGGTATTTTTTTGCCATGCTGAAAGCTCAATCCATATCGACATTTTATATTGGAAAATTTATGCCTGGAAAACCACTTTTATCGCAGAAAAGTGATATGTAAAACACCCCTTTATTTTATTTTTGGGGGGAGGGGGGATAAAGTGGCTTCTGGGGGGTAGCTATTAGGCGTGAGGGGCTTTTTGAGTGGGTTATTCCCCTTTCTCGAGTGCTATTGAAGACGGTTGCGGTAGAGGAGATTGGTTTAATAAAGATCTTACACACTGAATTGGGCCTTAAAGCTATACTGAGGCTTTGGGATAGTGTACCCACAAAGCCTGAGGACCAAAGATCAATCTCAAGGTAACACTGGAGTTAATCTTAATGCGTAAGCTCTCTAATGGAAATTCTACCTAGTTCGCCCTAGTTTCATGATATCTTTCTACTCGAGCACATGCAGCTTCATACTCTATCATTCGAGCTCTTAAAAAAGCTGTTGTTGGAAAAATGGCTTCAATGTGGCGGGAGTATGCCTGGTAGGACATAGGGGAAACCCGCATCATTGGTACTGTATATAGATACCTCTCACGGGTATAAGTACTATCGCCTGGTACCCAAGTAGCAATGTACAAGAGACAGCGGACAATTCTGATCCTTCTCCTACAAACGCACTCTTCTCACATTCGGTGAAGTCTTAACTTCCGCTTCAATCGCTCCCCTCACATACGATATTTCCTACAGCTGTTCCCAAGCCTCACCAAAGTTTATGACCAAGTTTTATACTATAACCTAATGAGAGTCTTTGCTGGAGTAGACCTTACTTTTGGTTCATTTGTGAACTCGTGGCAGTTTTCTGAGTCCTCAACTGCAATTCACCTAGAGTTAACTAGGATGGACTGGTCTAACCACCATGACTGAGGCCCTTGGAATAATATTTGAACGTCTTTTCCCACCACAAAAAAGGTGCATGTCTCCCGGGAGAGCCAAGCTGACTAGAGATACGGGGGGTAAAATAATCCCCCCCATTGGGATCGCCATGTAAGCTTAGTTGAGGCATATCTAATAAAGAAATCGCATTAGTAATGAAGGGGTTCTCTCATCTACTTTTAGAGAACTCATATGGAGCATACATCTGGAGCATTGAGCTTTCTATCGATTGATCCGCATTCGGCCTGACGGGATAGTAGGTCTCGACAGCCCGATATCAAAAGCGCACTGGGCTCATGCGGAATCACTTGTTTGAGGACCTAAGGTTGATAGTTAGCCTCCTCCGAGCCAGGCTGGTGACGCCCGCCTTGAAGGTGGGACGCGATTTCCTGAACGAGATTATTACATGAGATACGAATATTGTATCGTGATGCTTTTCCGCTGTATACTTATTAATGTGCGAGGGACCTTACAGCCTTTAACCACAATCTTGTCATCCTTAACCCCCCTCGGATCCCCTCTTGTAGCGAAAACCTATTTTTTTTTTTTCATTACCGATATGTTAGCTTTAATTATTCCTTTATACATGAAGGAATTTTGTCTTTTCGGGGGTCAATATTTATGATTTCTCTTCTCTCGGGGACTTATCACATCTGCATTGATAATATATTCGGTGTTTGTTAGAGCCGTAGTGCACCTCCTAGTAGCATAAGTATTAGTTTCCCGAGTAACATTGCGTGAAATGCCTAGCTGGCGCAGTGGTTAACATGTCAAGAACCAATTAACCCCTGTGCAATTAGCAGGAGCCCAGGAGTTCAACCCCTCTCATCATGAGTTATTATTGAATATTCCGTCACGTAGGGCAGGAAAACTGAGAATTCCTCAAGTCCTGCCCTATGGGAACTGGGAGACTGAAGACCTTAGCCTCCCTTAAGAAGGCAGTAGGGCAAATCAGACCTGCTACGAGGTGGTAGAATCCGACTCTAGACCGGAAGGTTGGCGATCGGCGGGGTAGCAGAAAAGAAAAGAATTAAAACAAGAATTTTTTACTTTTTGTTCATCTTTTGATCTGGAAAAGCAACTACAGATTCTAAGTTCTATACGTCCCCTTAATGCTAAGTTTCACTGCTTTTAAGGGTGTAGACTATTGCCAAAGGGGGACCCTAGATCGATGGACGTAGGAGGAAAATGAGTGTCACTTAAGTCACAAGCTGCAAAAGGAGTTTAGATTCCTGTGAATTTGTGGAGTTGGCAAACAACTTAAAGGCATTTCCTACTTCAATATAAATGACTAGATAAGGAGGAATTGCTAAATAAAAAGAGGGGATATTATTGTTTTATACGAAAATGACTGATTTGGCCTATGAGGCTATTTACTATTAAGCTACATTGTTAAACTTGCTGGGTTTTCACAGAGGCTCCGGGTATGGATAGTCATTGCAAGTGGAAGAGATAAGATCTGTACTGTACTGTAATAATTGCGGCGAAGCATAAGCCTCTGCTTGAGAGGCTTATTACTCGAAACGGTGAAACAGTGGCACAGGGCTTGCTCAATATGAACTTTGGAGGAGGGGGAGGGGGGAGTAATCAAGACATAATTACTTCCGAATCGTAATACCTTGGACTCTCTTCACACGACATTGTGCAATTCTTAGAAGCGATCGTGATGTTAGCAAGTACCAGCCTGAACCCAGCCACTCTAGATGGGAACTGGTATCAGAAGAAGCCACTTGTGACATTGCCCTGGGCCGTTCACTGCCATCTGCTGTGTGATGACGATCCGTGCTGTCCTCGGTCTCTCGATCCAATGTGGGCACTTCCATCTCTCCGCTTTCTCCCTCAGTAGATATTACCGAGGTGGTGTAAGCGCATGATAATATGCGCATTGCTCTAAAGTCTATCCGAAGGACGAGATGAAGAAAAAATAAGGGGAGATAATGAATCCTCTGAGCATTTTTAATAAGGTCTTTCTTCCCGGGCGGGGTAGTTATGGTGGGTTTTGCTGCTAGTGAGTGGCGTACTGGCATTGTGTCAAAAAAAAATAAAAAATACATTCCTTTCGGTTCGTTTAGGGCATTGATTTTTTTTGGGGAGGGTGAACTTTTCATAGATCGTGGAAATTGTAGCAGCAGCGTAACACCCCTCCTCACTCTCGTTGGGGGATCGATGTAGGGTGAAGGCCGGAAATCAAACACCCCTATAATTCTGTGCCTTCTGAACTATTACACTCATATACGGACCTATCCAATAGCGACCATTCACAGCTTTAAAAGATTTAGCCTCTTATTATTATTAAGTGTAAGGATGGGTGGGGAACGGGTGTCTAACTGAGGAATTCAGAGTGCAGCGAATATTTGGCATCATGGCCTTCAAATGGAACGATCATTGATCCCTTTGCTTCTATTGGGATCAGCAATGTTAACCCTACTTGCCCAGATGCTAATTCCTGGGCTTTTCCTAGTTTGAGTAAATGGTGCTTTCAAGGATAGTTACATGGTATCATCAGGTTTCCAATCTTTCCGATTCACATTGTCCCTCTGGCACCCCAAATAAGATGAAATTGGCTCGTAAACGGTCTGAGGATCGAGTGACAGTGTATGAGTCAATTAGGCTCTCAAGTCTAGGGACTGGATTTAGTTTTCCAAGATGCGTTATGGATTGCACAGCCTGAATGAAAGGAAACTGCGTCTTCAATCCGGAGGCTTGAGAGCAACACTGATAACACGGCGAATATTCGCCTCTCCTGGGAGGCGGGGAGGCAGAAAGAGCAAAAGAAGTTTATTGCAAGCCTCGCAATGGGTCGACCCGGGTCGTAATATCAGAAGCCCGACCCAAACCCGACCCGAAGGATGTCAGACCCGACCCGACCTGGCTGGACCCAATCAAAACCCGGGTCACCCGAACAGCCCGAACTATTCAAAAGTCAATTTTGTTAACTTGCATAGAAGTAAGATATAGTATTCATGATTTGCTAATTCTAGGAAATATAGACGAGAGATAAATAGAAATAGTTCACAGAATAAAGGAAACAATAAACATCTAACAATGAAAGAATTATTCGAAAAGATCACTCTTCTAAATGGATCCAACTCCCTCAGTTGATTGCCAGCTTCGGAGACATTGAAGTGCTTGAATCGTATCAGAGCCTAGGGAATGCCGTGAATCACTAATTGTTCGCTTCGTGCCAGAGAAAACCCTCTCCGGTTCAGCAGACATAGCAGGTATGCTATGAATATTGAGAGCCCATTTTGATAGTATAGGATATTCCTTTTGCCGTTCTGTATCAAACCACCATCTAGAGAACACTAGATCAGTATATATAAGAAATAAATGAAATTAGTGAAACCTACTGCAGAGGATTTTGAGTAGAGACCTCCGGCTCAACATTACCACAATATCGGTTGTACTCGTCTTGCCCCTCACCGCGCTGTGGAGCAATATTCATCCATTGCTCAAAGTCATTATGACCTTCCCTATATCCCTCCACAATCCCTCCTTGCTGAGCCTCTCCTAGATCGTCCCTCTGATGTGTTGACTCCAAATAGCTTAACCAGTAATTTCTTAATCGATTTTTTGCTCCAATGACCCATGCAGCCTCCCATTTGATTTCAAAATAACGCCATTTCAACCTGGGATTGAGAACGACAGCGGCTAAGTATACTGGTGCCCTGTCAGTAGCCGAGAAATATTTATCTAGTTTCTCCCACCCAATCCGGATCATTGATGATAATACTCTATTGGTAGTGTTTTCCTCTAGTGCCTTCTTGTATTGATCCAGTAGGAAGTCAATAGATGGAAGCACCTTGGTCAAAGTATCACCATGGCCTTCCGTTGCTTTGGTGGCTATTAAAAACCCTTTTAATATATTTTTAATTTTTTCTAGCAGTTTCCATTCATGACGCTTGATTCTGTCTGCCTCCAGGGATGGGTTTTCATCTATATAAAGATCAATAGCTTGTCTGATTTGTGGTTGTAGTATCGATTCGAGAGTACCATGCCAGGAATTCCAGCGCGTTGCATTATCCTTCTTAATCAAGCAACCTCCAGCCAGGGCACGAAACTGTTGAATTCGCTGTGGTGTCTTCCGGGAATGGACTGCAATATTATGAGCTTTTCCTAAAGGGCCTAGCTTTCTCCATTCGTCCATCTCTTCAATTAATTGACTAGAACTTTGCCCATTTCCCATATCTCCCAAGGCGGTACTACTAGATCCAAATAGAAATGCTTGAACACTTAGATTTATGATATGTCCATTACATCTATAAGTTATACTATTAATAAAATGAATATACTTGTAGTATAGAGATAAGAATAACTCGCTCACCTTAGTCTATGCTCTTGGGAATCAAGGAAATACCCAGAGTCAGCCTGTTTCTCAGCAAGGCAGTCAATAAAGGTATCATTATTGGTGGCGTTGTCCATCATAAAATATCCAATACGGTCACGGATATCATATTCCTCCATAATCTCAATAAAGGCATGGCAAATATTCTCGCCAGTATGGGAACCCTCCATTTCTTGCAATGCAAGTAATGCCTGAGTCAGAGTACCGGATGGAAGAGTAAAATGTGCGATAACTCCGAGAAATGCGATGTGGTTGGGGGAGGTCCAGAGGTTGAGGGTGAAGTGAATTTGAGATACTGATTGTTGCAGAATATCCTTTAGCAAGGACTTTTGATGCTTGAAACAAACTAGTATCCAGGACTTGATTGTATTAGAGGAGGAGGGAAGAAGCTTTGCAGCCTCAGGGCGAACTGCATACAAAATATCATAGAACTCTTGGGAAGTGGCAAAGGTAAAGGGTAAATCACGCCGGACAAGCAACCGGACAATCAGATTTTCAATTGAGATAGCTATCAGGGGAGGATATGCTGCTTCGATCTGTACTCTTTGCTGAATGGCATGCTCATGCTGTTGCAGTTCCTGCTTATGGGCAATTTGAGTTGCTGATTTCATCATGGATTCAATCGTTTTTTGAGATTGTTTGAGACGCTTGTTTTGTGATGTAATGTCTTCGTATAATCCATGTGCCGTAGTCAAGTGTTTACTGGCATTCCTAGTCCCATGAGCATGAGGGTATTGTTGAGTACATAGCTGGCATTCCCAGTATCTAGATAACATTAGTATTTTGGCAACCTTCAGTGGTAAATAATAAGAGATTAGTTTCTTACTTAATACCGCAAACTTCTACCAAAAGCCCAAGTGGTTCCTCTGATGTACCCCATACCCATGACCGCGGTGTCACCTGTTTTCGCTTTGGCTGAGGGGTTGCGGTCGGAACCAAAGAAACACTCCGTGATGATGATGAAATTTGACTCCGGTCACTTTCTAGGTTAATATCCGGAATGTTGCTTGCATCCTCTACTTCACCTAGATTTTGCGAGAAAATTCCAGGGGAGCTGGGATAGGAAGCAATCGAGGAGAGTTCACTGATATCATCTTCAAAGGAGTCCATAGCTGGGAAGTATTGATAGTAAGGGGTGGTAACTTGGAGTACTTCGGGTCCTGGGGGGAAGGGGGCATGTCAGAAGAGGACGATGACTTTTAAAGAATTAGTGTCCGGCTGCACAAGAGAAAGGGGTATTCAAAAACCGGCGGCTGGAAATTTATCACTCTGAGACTAGCTTGGTGATGACGCAAGTTCTGGGGTTCACCAGACGTTCGTTTACATTCGAAGATATGAGTGATATCTTGTGACTTGAAAGCAAAAAACAGTGAAACTTAGTTTGGGTTATAGTTTGGGTCTGTTCAGGCTACCCGGGTTTGCAACCTGGGCGACCCGACCCGACCCAAACCCCTGGCCACCAGACCCGACCCGACCCGACCTGATCTAAACCCGGGTCGACCCGAAAACCCGAAGCCCAATTGCGAGGCTTGGTTTATTGTTTATCATAACTACTGTAAGTATACCTATCTTCACCTTCCCGTCGAGGTGAAGGCGAAAGGCAAGGCAGACTAGGAACTGTAACTTAGGCATGAAGTAACCCCCTTAGCTTATGGACTAGTATCAGTTCATCCCGCCACCTCGGTTTCTGGGAAGACTGCTTAGGACTGTGGGCGGTGCATTTCCAGCCAACCTTCTCCCTTCTCTGAATGCCATATCGAGTGCAAGCACCCTCTGATCTCTCAACCCTCCTCTGGTCTCCCTTATCCCACTTATCCGAGCACCGGTACTCCGTCCCCAATCCCTGTCTCCCTAAAGCTTGTACCGTCGTTCCAAATTTAATCATTCATCGCCTCCTCTTTCTTCTCTTTCTCTTCTGTGGGGCTCTGGGAGGGTTTGCCTTAGGAGGTGGTGGTAGGATGAGTGGTGTGAGGGCAGGCAAGGAAGTTGAAGCGGCTTGCGACGTAACGGCGGCTGCTGTTTGGTCGTAGTAGGTGGCAGAAGGTACATAACAAGTATGGTTTTATATCTATGACGTACCTAAGGGCATACCGAAAACCGTAGCCAAGATTTTCTTGCGTGGTTGCTTCTTCCCTAATACATTTCTTACACTCACTAAATATTTCGTTGCGCTGCATATTTCGGTATGCCCTCAGGTACGCTGGTGGACAAGAGACCTGGGCTTGGGTAATAGGTCTTTCACCATAGAAGGCTTTGGGGTATAGGGTAGGAATTAAAGTTTGATCTAGCTGTAGCCGGTCCTCAGGAGAAGGCAATGAGTTTTAGCAAGGCATTTTTTCTTATTTCCCCTCTAGTGAAAACGGGGCTCATAGAGTGGAAAGCACCTTCTACTATATCAGAATCTGATTTTGTGTGACCTAGCGTCACTCAGTTCCCAATGGGATCGCCAAAGCATGTCCTTCCGATCAATTCTAATGTCATTTTAGCAGCTGTGTGTTTTTGTGGGCTACCTTGCTTGTGTAATAGAAACCCTATGCGGAGCTCCTGCCTCATTTTGTAGCGCCAGAGACGTGCTCGCCCAATTGCTGTAAATACCCCAAAGCTGCGCCACACATCTAAACGAACTTACTAAACAAGAATTGAAGGGTTTCACTCTATTATTACGTTGGGCTCCTATTGGAGGCCAAGCTCCATCTACTACCGGCGTCGGGCTACTGCCCTTTAGTTGGATGGTGGGACGCGCGTGCCGGATCCGACCTCGCTGGTGTAGTTGTGACCTTCTGCTAAACCGGACGATAAACCGGCAGGGAATTGACTTGATGATGACCTGCTTATCGTGTCGCACAAGGGATGGATAAAGGAGAAAGTAGATAGACCAATTGAGATAGAGAAAGGGGGCGTCGACTATTCTGTGATTGCCGTGTGTAGTTGCGCTTGTCTAAAGAGAGTGAATAGGGATAGAATAAAATAGGAAATACCAGACCCAATTGAAATAGAAGAGATCGCTCTCTATTTTATGATTGTCTGGGTGGTGGTTGTGTTCCCTTAGCTATGGAAGAGGCGATGTTCGTTGTATGCAGAAATCTCTGCACACTAGACTATATACAAAGTGGGGTGTTTAGTGGGCAGGCAAACGCTCTCCCGACTGCTAAAACTACCCTAGGATACAACCCTGCGCCACACCGGTTTTCACAAGCATCCGGACGCCTTGGCGCCAAGACGTCCGAATACTTGTGAAGACTGATAGTAAACACTCTTGAGTACCGGTAAGCTACTACCGGTACCTGTATTCGAGCAACTCTCTATAAATTTACAATGCACTTGCATACGGGAACTACGGTAATTCTGCACTTGTTACGCCCTTGGGATAAAGAATACTTTCTGAACTTAATTGCGTCTGGATTTCGTACTGCATGGTCTAGATATCCTGCTCCTCAGATAAGTCTTTACACCCCAGGATCCATTTCCTAGATTGAATTTTCGGAGATATTCTCAATACCCCGTTGCCAGGGGCCATCGTATAATGAATACCGCCATAATGTTAACCCACCCAATAATTGTTCTTAAGCTGGGAACTCACTGGTCCGTCTTTTTGTGTCCATAACAAACCACATATCATAACCCCAAGTCCCTTTTTTATATATCCTACTGGGGCCCTGGTATGTCCCGAGTCCCCGCATCACCCAGAATACGAGCTCACGGCCAGCCTGATATGTCGTCACGGTAATACAAGAATATCTTTACAGCCCCAAGTTCCCTAGTCACTTCGTTAACACTTGGAGCAAGTTCACCGTTAGCCCTGCCGAGGAGCCGGAGGGTGAGCAACTGGGGGAGGGAAATCTAAACTTGGATGGTGGCCCCTGAACGATCTACCCGAGACATGCAATATTCCTGGCGTTCCTGCAGACTGCCGGTACTTGATAAGGTGCAGGGAATGATAGGGTAACGAGAACCACCGCCTCTCCCGTATCAGCCAGCGTGTTTCATCCAAGCTAAGTGGGGTAGCGTATCTCCTGAGGAAGATGCTGGTTCTCGCTACCCTATCGTCCTCGGCATCCTATCAAGTAGTCTAGCGACCAGAGCGAGGCATCGTTGTGCCGGTGAATCACGGGCTCTGATGAAGCACAACCGACTGAACAGTCTCAAGTGAGCCACTCCCCATGTTTTATAGACATAATAACTAGTAGTTTTACCCTACAATATCTGATAGCTTGCTCAAAAGTGCAACGAAATACCGGTATCATCAGAAGACGGTGATGCAGTGCAGATTTATTGGCTGACGATGGTTGAAATCAGCCTAGCGACTAGTGACGTTTTGTGGCTGAGCTCTTAGCAACCCAGGATGGGCATTCGTTATTTCTTGCAGAGCCCTCTCCAAGACTCACCGGGTCCGAGGGAAATTCGATGGAGCTTCCAACGCGATACTTGCAACACCCTGTGATAGGAATTTCACCTCTAGAGGTCTATATTTAGTCATGCGTCGCCCCTTTTGGGTAAACTTGTTAGAAGATTCCGGTTATTTTGACCGTAGGCGAACCATCTGGCAGGTGAGTTGTAAAACCAGCTACCGGTGCTATAGCAACTTGGGAGATACCCATAACAGAGGTCAGGTAAGGGCTCAGGTGCGGGGGGAGTAAAGACAGGATAAGGTTTCTCCACATTGATGGTATGGTTCCGGTCGCGATAAACTTGCTCACGGTAGGGAGAAAGCAGGGGGAAATCATCGTTTTGTTTTCAACTGAACGATTATTACTAATAAAGAGGTAGGAGTACGGGAGTCCGACACCACGGCTTCGTCAGTCCGGTGCGCTCAACATAATGGTTTAGTCACTCCGAGCCTAATATAATTGGAGGATGCAAGAGCTGGCTTGTGCTCGGGTAGTGAAATACGATAACTGTCAGGATAGGCGCAAGTATAACCCAATCAGAAGCCATCGCGTCAGGTATTTAGAGAGAAAAGAGTCGCCCGGTACAGTACTACCTGCTGCTAATGCGCTACCGGTATTGTACTCACTCGATGGCTAGGTAATCATTTGAGTTGCTCGAGTAAGCAAAGGTTTTCCCAGTTATAGCTCCATCCCTCACGACATGTAAATCTCTACCTTGATAAGGCTACTTCTTTGATCTCAGGGACCAACCCAAAAACCGAATTTTGCAAAAAAACCCTCTTAGGAGACAACGGTGTTACTTACTAAAGATTAGGATGCTAGCGCCGTCAGCGCACAGTCCGCTGCTTAGGCCGGATAAATTCCCCACCCCATACACATGAGGAAGTTGGCCGGCATGACCGTAACGCTAGAGTTGCACAGAACATAAAAGCCGGTTACTATGACAAGTTGGATCTTTAGGTGCAGGATGACCAGCTAGGCTGCAGATTTTCCAACTCTAGCTGCTATCAAGCTTATAATTTGCTACTAATTCTTCAGGTAAAGATAATTAGGGTCCCTTGTAAGTGTTGTAAAATATTCTTTCTTCGAAGAGTAGAAAGCAACTTCGTTGTTTCAACTATTTCCTGCTAGAGCAGACTGGGCAAACTATCCTAGCCTAATCGGATTATTTCCCTAGCCGAGTGCACTCATGAAGTCACCATCTTGGCATCGATATATTGAAAGTATATGACGATGTCAACTACAAGTACTGGTAACTGGATCCGAAGAAGCCACAGTTTCCGACATCGTAAAGAGGTGAGGTTCTCTGGGGAAATATCAAATATAGTGCTATTCTAAGTGAATATAATTCGTCACTCAAGAACTCCTCTAGATAGTTGAAAAGAGTCCTTGAAGGAAATGCAGGTGCTTCATCCATAGCAGCGACTAAGAACAGCCCATAGCCTGGTTTGACTGCATAAACTATCAATGCTAAGAAAAGAGAGAGAGTTTCAAAAACGGGAGAGAGCCTTGATTGCCATGCTAAAAGTATACCAGGAGGCTTAGGATATTGACACGAACATTCGCCACGCTACAAGTAGTTACTGGCCATCAGTGTGGGTGGCCATCAGTGTGGGACACTGCCGATCTACTTGCATTGCCAGGCACGGTGGATGGTAGAAAAATGCACCTCCAGCTCCGGCTCGTCTAGTTTTGCTAGGATACCCGGCCTCCTTGTGAGTCTAATGGCGCCCTTAGATTCAATATTTGTATTACCCTTGTTTGCCGACCCGGCTACCTGGTACTCAAAATTGTCTCCAAGTTAATGCAAGAATGACGGAAAACCCTGGGGCGTAAGGTGTCCCGCCTGCTATCAGGTAATAAACTCTAAAACCTTGGTGGGTAGACCTCGAGTATAAAGAGCTTCACCTCTCCCCCAGGAGAAATCCTACTCATCGCAAGCAACAACTTTCAGCGACCATCAAGAATTAATACCAGAAAACCACCATCTACACCTCTATCCATACATGATGAAGCTCACCAGTATTTTGAGTGTCGCCAGCTATATCGCCACTGCTTCTGCAGCCTTGGGGAAAACCACATGGCTCCCTGAGCTTGGTCCCAGTTTGAATCCCGGACTTGGTGAAAAGCTCCCATTCAAAGCCAGCACCGGGAACAACCCATGGACTAGTAAGTCCTTGTCTAACCAAACCAATGTTTCATTTTCCCAGAATCTAATCCCTTGAACAGCCACTATCCCACAAGTTTGTCAAGATACCGCCATTAGTAACAAATGTAAACCTTCTGAGATGGAAGTCTTCGGGGTTACCTACCCAGACGTACGCCCACTAATCTGGAGCCCACTCTAAATACTCTACTGACATCAATATAGTGCGCCAAACCATGGGTCATGTGCCGCTGCAGCAAATCCCCGATGGCGTTCGTACCCCCCCCCCGGCCAGATCACTTTTTCAGAGATATCCCCAGCTCACATGATATAATTACAGCCAACAAACCATCAGAGACGTTTTTGGGGAAGTGCCTGTGCACCTCCGATCTACAGTCCGCCATGTCATGGCCTTCCCAACGCCAGATGGAAAAGGCTGCCATGCCTATGCATCCAGTGGCGATATCGTCTTCTTTGGCGACTGTGCAAACAAGACCGCTCCCTCCGTCTTCTTACACGAATCGTACATTACTCCTCCACCCTCCTCTCACCCCCACACATACATCTCAAATTACTAAACTCTCCCATCTTGAATAGTGCCCACACTCGCGACAAGAACAACTACAGCAGTGAGCAAATACACCTGGCATAGCCGCATAAAATCCACTGATAGATGTGTAGAAAACACCATCCTTCCCGCTGTTAATTCTGATACATGTGTTCCTGACAACTATGCTAACACTAGTAAGCCCCTCCCTAACCATCTGCGCTTCAGTTAGAACTCTGCTAACCTCAAATAGACGAAGTTGAGGACTTCGCTCAATTGATGGGTATCTCCTCCTCCCCTCTTCTTCCAACCCTAGCCAAAATATTAACAACCCCCCAGTCGTCCACACCCACAAGCTTGTCACTGGCTCCTCCCCCAAGCCCACCGACTGCATGTCCCACCAAATGGACATCATGGCCCGTGATTGGTCTGCGTCGACCCTCTGGCCCGCCACTTGCGACTTGAGCGTCAAGCCCCCGAACAGCCCTTCAGTGAATAAGACCGACCCCAAAAATGTTGCCAGGTGGGCCAGCGAGGGATCCGCACCAACTCCCCCTGAGGGGGTTCAGCTGGAAGATTTCGGGTAGGTTTCTAATCCTCCTCCCAAGTCCAAGTTAGAGTGTGGACTAATTTTTAATTTTTTTTTTCGAATAGGGTTGTTGTTTAAGTAGCCACTTACCACATTTATGGACAATGCTTAAGTTCCTCAATTAGAATGGGCGGTGATAGAGGGTTTTATATTTGTATATATTTGCGGCGTTTAGTTTCGGGAAAAAAAGGAAGAAAAAAGAAAAAAAGATAGATGGGGGTTTCCTATATAATGTTTCAAATAAATTCATTTTTATGAGACTATATTCAGAGAAATAAAATAAATAAGCCATTTTGAGTGATATCTGGTGAATTTTAACTCCCAAACCAATAACTGTTTAGACACAGTCTAAGCCCTAGCCTAAACCCTACAAACCAGTCGATTTGCACTTGCCCACTTATACTCGAGAAATATGCTCAGATCCAGCAATCCAACAAATATCACAACAGAAGACGCACCACAATGCATACCTAATTTATTCAAAAAAAAAAAAAAAATGAAGATATCCCATTAACCACCGGGAGCAAAAGGTTCGCGTTTTCTGTAACGCATTCCATAGCGAGCCATCCTCCCAAATATTGCCTACACTTGGAGATGGCTCGCTATGCTTAGCCCTCGCTATAGCGTGAAATACATTACGCTACATCCTTCTTCCAGGCTTACCCTCCTCAGGCGATTACTGACCCCGAGGAGACTCGAACCTGGACCCCTGGGAAGTCCAAGTGCGCCGGGATCAAGTCACCATCTTGGATCTATCTCCCCGGAAATTTTAATACCACCCTGGAAGGTAAAACGCTTATAAACCCAAGAAAACACTTGCTACTCAGCTCGAACATAGATTTGCGATTTACGTCACCAAATTCCAGGTGGGCAAGCGATTCGTAACAAGCGAGAGAACGAATTCAAGAGGTAACTCAGGCAACCCAAGAGAATTACCACTCTACAGATGCACTGAGAACTGTAGATGGTGGCTTCTTGGATGTTCTATTGCCCCAGCCCACTCAGACTATTGCCCCCGACACAAAGTACCCAAGATATCTAGTAACTAATAGTTCAAGATCGGCGGCAGCCAGAAATCGTCCCACCCCTAGCAGCAGCCCTACTAAACCGCTAAAGGTAATCCACCGTAGGGTTATTCACACACACACATACACACACACACCGCTGCAGCTTCTCATGGCACCGCCGCCCCCAACTGCATATAGAGAGAAGAAACCTGAGCCAAGCAACCCCTCTTTGATAATTCATTCAATCGCTCACGTGCACATGGGCCATGGCATCCCCTCCAATCCCATTCACACCCCAGCCATCGTAAATCCCCAAAATCTATAATTACCCAATTCTCTATTCTAGAGTTCAAGCCTGCGGAGCTGCTCTTCTCCCGCACCCATATACCCAGAGCCATATCAGAGAATTATCTAATATCTCTAAGCAGTAATTTCGCTCACCGCCTTAAGCACAGCGGGACCAAATACCGTACTAAAGTTAATAAGCGTCAGAAATAACCACTACATACTCACAAGAGATGGTTTCACGGTTTACTAGACGTCCCCTTGAGCGAGGTGGTTCGGCCTCATGGGGTAACTTTAACGCCCCCTGCAATTGGTAGCATGCAAGAAATGTACGAGGCTAGAGCCACTGGTGAAACGCGAGTGATGGATAAACGCTAGATCCAGGAATCAATCGAGGATCATCAAATGGTTTAAAGGGGAGGTTGTCTATGGAAGGCTTGTCGTCGCCCAGTGCACCTTATGATAGATTTTAAAAGTCTGAGGTTGGTGACTGTCACGATATCTCACTCGAGTGATAGATGGTGATGGGTATGCCGAATATAATAACGACATCGATATCTAGCCTTTGATCTAGGTTTTGATAAGACGTAAGTTGTCTACCCTGAGTTTTATGTGATAATTTTGCTACTATTACTAGAAAGCTAGGAGGTGGTGGTTGGGGGCCGCTCTGCTCAGTAGGGGTTTTTTCTATGTTGATGTCGGTGGCCCTGATCTTTGGAAACCTTATGCCTTGAGCAAGAGGTTCACGATAAATTCTACGCCGAGCCTCAGAGGTGTATAAAAATAATCTCCTCTCTCTTATTCTTTTCTTCTACCCACCTCTCTAACAGGCTCAAACACTCTCAAACACAAACACAACCAAAGAAACTTCCTCTCTATTGCAATCACTTCCAAACTTCACATCACCGCTTCTCTTCTCTTCTAAAAATGCAGCCCAAACTCCTCCTCATTATCACCGCTCTCCTCTCTCTCGCCACTACTCTTGTTGGAGCCGTTCCATCCTTGCTGCCCCAACCTCCCTCGAAGTCCTCGGAGAAGGCTAGGTCTCTTCCTTCGACAATGATGTTGTCAACGCCCTCATGGCCGCCGGCGACTACGAAACCCTCAAAGAGATGTACTCTCAATTCTGGAACAACCCCACAGCCGCTGAATACTTAGTCTGCGAGACTTCCCAAGCTTCACCACTAACTGATGACGCTTACCGTGCGGTTGATAACCTGAACAGCTTTGGCAGTCATTCATGCTGTCAATTGAATGCTCTACAACCTCAGTGCTCTACTTTACCAATCATGGGGAGGCTAGTGCTGGATTCTGCGGAGCCTATAAGGCTTGTCTACCGTGTAGTCCGTTCGTGAAGGATAGGATAATGTCTATTGCATTTGCGTGCGCCCGGCAGGGTGCTGACGGGGTGTTTAGATCTGGAGGGAAGTGGATGTTGGATGTGGCCGGGCCGGGGGCTAGATTGATCTTGTATCATAAGTAGATGGAGTAATTGGGATTTGCTGGTATTGTAGATACTTTTGTTCACAGAACAAAGCTTTTTCTTAGGCTAGAAATTTCTGAGAAGCAAGCAAGCATTTGTAATCCCCATCTAAAAAAAAAACACTACCTCAATGCTACTGGCCCTTTGTCTAATCCAACTCGAGCAGAACTCTGTCCTTTAAAGGGTGAATTCCTTTCCTAAGTCCTCAAGGTATTTGAAGTTAGAAGCGGATCGTGTAGCTTTGAAAATGGATTTCGGAGGAGGTAATACCGGTATTTGACTTCTTCCTCCACGCCCCTCATCAAGTTTCTCCTACTAGATTGTCACAAGTCCATTTCCAGAAGAACTAAAGTTCCTACCTAATCCAATAGCAATCCAGAGTTTCATAAAAACCCGAGAAAGTACCCCTGTACTCGAAACGGGTTGTCCGAGAGTACGGACAGGAGTCTTCCTATTCTTACCAACACTCCCCAAGTAGAGCAACACAAACAAGTTATAAATGCCTGCCGTCGCCTGCGTACAAGATGGGGTTGCCCGGGCGATACGACAGTGGTGCTGTTACACGAAAGCAATTGAGAAATGAAGGATAATAGGAGCAGCTTTTCGGTCCGGGCTCACGTGAACACTCGCATATTAAGAGCTCGAGGCAAATGAGCACTATATCATACTTATACATAACTCCACCAATCTTGGAATTGAAGTCTATTTTAGATGAAAACCCGTCCTAGCAACAAGTTAAGGTCCTAATCAGGCTGTGTAACGTGCCGTTGCTCCCCAGCCTACCATAACAATCGATAGTTCTTTAGAGCGGTAGACCTATTGCCTAATCCTTCGCACACCTTCCTACCATAATTCGTCGAAACCAGTATCCCAAATTTCCGTGACCAAGGGCGCATCACAGTAGCCTTTTGAATCCAAAATCTACAAACCTTATTGCTACTTCCTCCCACCGCCACTAACAAACAGATTCGAACCTTTGCTTTACTAAACCTCATCGATAATGATGGTTTCCCCTCTCCGCTCAGGAACATAATATATAGACAACAGAAATGGACCACATCCGAACCGTTCACCCCTCCGCCGGCTAGCTAGCCTCGAATAGGCCTCTAAAAGGGACCTCCTGGACCCTTTTTCAAAGGTCTGATCCAGGGTGCACTAAAGCCAACAGTCTTCTACTCGAGTAACATGATACGTATAGTACTCATTCTGGATAGGTTGCTCCCTCAATTGCAAGACGCTCTTCGTATGACTTGATTACTTAAGACATTGAGGGGGCGGCACCCCAGATAAAAGACCTTGTGACACTGCTCAGATAACCAACAAACAATGGTTGCTTTATCAGCATGTTGGCATCTTGCGGTATTCTAGACTCTAGAAGTGTCTAAAACCTTATAGATTCCTCAGCTTTTAAACTAATTATATTTTTAAGAGGTTATCTTAAGATATTACTATGTAAACTGTAAAGCGAAACTCAATTGACAGCCCGTGAGCTGTGTTGTGAGCTTGAGCTTTATCGATAAGAGTTGATTCCCTACCATGACATGATCTGCGCTGCGATCAGCAACGCGTCCGAGTAAACCAGCGATTGGCCATTCTCGACACAGATTCGGGCCGTGACTCGGTGTAGTTTGGCATCTGGAACGAGCTCATTGCTTCTGTACCAGGAAAAAGACTCGACAATGCAGTAAAAACAGCTCGCTAGATGATATTTTTTTTCTTGTTAGGCTTCCCATTTCAGTTAGTGAGGCTGAGAAATGGCCTATCAGTTTCTCCGTGGGGTGGTGGGGACCTTTGTTCACTTTTTTTTTTTCGTTACGTTTTTCCTTCAGTTGCCCCTCCCCCGCTTCAGAATCTTCCTCCCCCCCAGCCTTCAGTCCCTCCACAAAACCCTCCCACATCCCCCTTCCCTTCCTTTTAAACATTCACCACGCACACATACGCACACACCCACTCCCTCTCTCCCTCTCTCCCTCCCTCTTTTCAATTCTCTGTAGCGATTGTAATAGGATTCACTTGAATTTTACCAAACAATCATGACTTCTTACGCTCTTTCCCCGGCTCATAAGGAGGTATGTTATTTTTCCCGACACCAATTGACTTCCCATGACTCACTTCCCCGGTGATAGCTCATTGAAGTTTCGCTCCGTGATAGCGACCCAGAAGTCCAAAATATTATGGTAAGCGATCTAGCCATCATTGGTTTGTCATTGATTCTGATTGTTTGGGGTAGGACCTGGAAATCAAGCGTCAACGTGAATCAATTCTTCTCATTGCTTCCGAGAATGTAACATCTCGTGCGGTTTATGATGCTCTAGGATCACCTATGTCCAACAAATACTCTGAGGGATACCCGGGAGCCCGTTACTACGGGGGGAATGAACACATTGACTCCATCGAGTTGCTTTGCCAGAAGCGTGCTTTGCAAGCATTCCACGCCGACCCCGAGAAGTGGGGAGTCAATGTCCAGTGCTTGTCCGGATCTCCTGCCAACCTGCAGGTTTACCAGGCTATCATGAAGCCCCATGACAGACTTATGGGATTGGACTTGCCTCATGGTGGGCACTTGAGCCATGGATACCAAACCGACAAAAAGAAGTGCATTTCAATTACTCTACGCAAGTCTAGAACATGAATTCTAATACGAATCGAATAGAATTTCTGCTGTTTCAACTTACTTCGAGACCATGCCGTACCGTGTCGATACCGAGACCGGAATCATTGACTACGATATGCTTCAGAAGACCGCCCTGCTTTACCGACCCAAGACCCTAGTCGCTGGCACATCAGCTTACTGCCGCAACATTGACTACGGCCGCATGCGGAAGATCGCTGACTCTGTCGGTGCCTACTTGGTTGTTGATATGGCTCATATCTCTGGATTGATCGCCGCCCAAGTCATTCCTAGTCCATTCGAGCATGCCGATATCGTTACCACCACTACTCACAAGTCCCTCCGTGGGCCCAGAGGTGCCATGATCTTTTTCCGCAAGGGTCTTAGAAAGGTCGAGAAGGGCAAGGAGATCATGTATGATCTTGAGGGGCAAATCAACTTCAGGTGAGTTCAACCGTCCTTGCTTTGACGAATCCCCTTGCTTACATGGCTACATAGTGTTTTCCCCGGTCACCAGGGTGGACCTCACAATCACACCATCACCGCCCTCGCTGTCGCCCTCAAGCAGACCTTCTCCCCAGAATATGTTCACTACCAAGAGCAGGTCATTTCCAACGCTAAGGTCCTCGAGGAGGAGTTCAAGCGCATGGGTTACAACCTTGTATCCGGTGGAACCGATTGTCACATGGTCCTTCTTGACCTCCGTCCCCAGGCCCTCGATGGTGCCCGTCTCGAGGCTATCTTGGAATCCGTGAATATCGCTTGCAACAAGAATGCTACCCCCGGCGACAAGTCTGCCCTGTCGCCCAATGGTATCCGTATCGGTACCCCGGCCATGACCACCAGAGGTTTCGGTGGTGAGGAGTTCAAGAGAGTAGCGGGTTACTTTGATTACTTGATCAAGCTAGCCAAGAAGATCCAGAGCGAGTTGCCAAAGGAGGCCAATAAGCAGAAGGACTTCAGGGCCCACGTCTTAAGCGGAAATGTACCCGAGTTGCAGGCACTCAAGAAGGAGATTTCCGAATGGGCTTCTACCTTCCCTCTGCCTGTCGGACCAGCCTCTTAAAGAGGTACTCGTTTCTTCATAGCTGAGTTTCCTTTGTTGGGTGTTTTTGTGTTTTGTATCAATATTCATTTTTTTTCCCTCATTAAACTGATGGATGAAATAAAAGGGATCAAAAAAAAAGTGTCTTCAACATCACATAGATTTACAGGATCGGCGGATTCTCTCTACTATGGGGTCTATCAGCTCAACGCTAGGGCATCTACTTCACTTCTCTTTAAATAGCAATAAATAGCAATTATTTTCTCCAGAACCAGACATCACACTACGATACCATCCGCGAAAATAAGGAAAGAGTACTCGAGTGATTTCCCGGCAAGGATACACCCAGCGTGTACCGTCCTATCATATAGATTCCCGAATCCCGATGTGATAGGACAGGCCTTAGCCCCATAGGCTTGAAAAAATACTCCACAAAAAGTGCCAGTGCGGTATTCCACTGTATAACCAGCCACATGCAGGCTCAAGCAATACAATAGGTTGAACTTTAGTCAAACTTGTAATGGTGGCTGGTATTAGGCGGATGGCCTGCCACTGTGCGATGGAATTTTGGTTCGTGCGATCCAAAACATGCACCAAACGTTTAGGCACCATTTAATTGATAACAACGAAACCTCAAGCCGTTCAAAAATAAAAGAAAATAAAATAAAAGAAAGTCTCCTACCAGATATACAGAGGGAAGAACGTAGAGGTTTTCGGGAAACAATAACGTTAGAGCTGTTTGTCGGTGAAGTACTCGGGTATGGATGCAAAAATCGGAAAAAGTGGGGGGGGCAAAACAGGGAATAGAGGGATGATCGATGTGGCAACGGATGAAAAGCGATCCGGTTTGTTTGGAAGCTTGGACTGTTAGTATATTGCACTGAGTGACTGGCTGTGATTCCTGCTAAAACCGATGAATATGTAAGGATTGTTTAAGTACTAGCATAGAAACCTAAGTAAGAAGTCGTGAGGCAGTTATCTCAAGCTATCTAGCTAAATATATTTCAGTCTCTCCCTGCTTATTATTCCTGCCCATGCACCTAGGGTATTTAAAAACTAGAAAACCATCTCTCGTAACCTCAGACAATTCTGTAGCGGGTAGTATTGTCAAGCGCTTAAAACTCTGATACTGTTTCCATAAGATAAAGGAGTGGAATTTGGTTAACGGTACAATAGTGCATGTAGAAAGAAAAATTAGATAATATTCAATTTGGTAGAAGAGTCTGAAAGAAACGAAAGATACTCATAAAGCAAGATAGTAGCCAAAGTGTATATAAATGGATTGTAATCGCATACCTTTGGCTTTAGTTCGTTTGAACAAGCATGAGCAAAAAAAAAAAAAAAAAAAGTTTTGAAAGGCGTAAAGAGGGTAAGAGTAGAACGAATAATCAAAACAATTAAGTAAAAATATATAAAAAAAGTAAAAGATAGTAAAAGATAAAAAGTTGAGAGTGATAAGATAGAATACAAATAGGTTAGAAGTAAGAAGGCTATATCAAAAAATCATTAATATAGTAACTTAATAAACAAAAATCCAATCATCATGATAGTAAACAAATGACAATACCATTCTTAAAAACAAAAAATCTGGAAGGGACCAAAAAGAAATGTGATAATAACTCAAATAATTAGACCAGGTACTTGGCAAGGGTAGTAAAAGCCTGAAACGTGTTTCCAATAACCCTATACGATTGGTATAGAGAGAAGGATTATGTTTTCCAATCTTTAATTGCCTCTCCAAGTATCAGATCTTACTAAGAAAAGAAGCTTCAATCAACTAATATAATATTATGGTCCTATTGCTCGAGTACCTAAACTAGTGGAAAAAAAAAAAAAAAAAGTAGCGAGGAAAATAGAATATTTCTTACCAAGCCGTATGCCTACCACTGCTACTAAGCAAGTCTTCTACTCAATTAGGAATAGAAGTAGTGAGATTAAGAATCTTGGGGGTAGTAATGTAATCCCACTCTTCCTGTATGGGAGTGTAGAGTTCAGGAGTAGTTGTGAGCTAGGGGTTACGATATAGTATTTGGCATTTAAGAATTCACCAAACTCCCTCAATTGATGAGATATCAGGGAAGCAAGATGGCTATAAAAATAGATATATACTCATTCCTAGCTCCTTAAATACAGCCTTGGTATATTTTGCATGATTGGCTACATCAGCAAAAAAATAATCTGTCTTTTGTGCTCCACGGTGAGCCATGTCGTTGAGTTTTACGTTTTGGCTGATCCCGAGTGACTCTGGTTAATCATGATGCTTCCAATTGTGTCCCACAGTGATCAGATACAAATCTTAATTTTAGCAAAATATGAGCTATTTTTATCAATATCTCATAGACATTTTACATTACAAAGTTGTATGTTATGAACTCAAATTTCTCAACTTCGGTATGTAAAAGGTCCGTGGGTTCTTAATAAAAATTGCTCATATTTTTCAGAAAACAGAATTAATATCATCTTCTTTAGTCAAACTAACGGGATTTTGAATATCGTGATCATAGGACTCACGATGTGCCAAAATGTAAAACTCAACGACATGAGGCACAGGGGGCAGGCTGTTTTTTTGCTGATGTAGTGCTCTATCATGTTGGAAGTAAATGTAACCCAGATTTGTCACTTGTTGGTGGTGGAGATAAATCCACCAAGAGTGTAGATAAGAATGAATAATATTGTTGATATAGGTAGAGTTGTTGATTCTCTATTACGTACACGAGAATAGCTCACTAGTATTATTAGTAGAGACTGCATCAGCAAAAATAATACTCTGCGCCCTGTGCGCCCTGTGCGTCTGGCGCACCTGGCGCACATAACGTCAACCGCGAATCATACACAATGTCAGATCGACGTTGCGTCCTGATTTTGCGTCGCTTAACGTCCTGCGCCCTGACACCATCCCGACACGGACCCCTACGCCCTCTGCGTCCTGGTTATAGCTAGACCTTTTCCTTTCTATCAGGACGCTCCTGTGTGATATCGTGATACTTCTCCGACTCGCGCGCACTCTCTTCTTCTCCGACATGACACCGTGATGTTTACACTATCTACATCGCCCAGACACCCCCGTGGCGCCTACCTTTCACTGATTCTACTCCAGATTTTGCTTTATGTTCTCATATCAAACGTCAAACAAATAGTATTAATTAATTAAGCTACTCGACACATACTTCTTTTCTTAGTTACCCTCACTAGCGCTTCCATCGCGCCCCTCTTCTTCATCCCCCTGTTCACCATGACTTCTCCCCTCTCGCGCTGGCTCTATTCCGTCAAGGCTCAGCGAGAGGCGTCGCGATGGAGTAAGACTCACAGTTCTGTCCAACGATAGTCCCCCGGTCAACTCCTGTGAACCATCTGGACTCGGCGGATCAGAATCTAGAAATCTGAGAACCTGGGCAGCTGACGTCTGACGGAGTTCAAACGACAAGTCAGTGTCCTGCGAATTGTTTTGACTATCCTGCTGCTCCACTAGTGTCCCAACACGCAGGTGGCTGGGAGTTTGAATTCGGTGGGCTGGCCCTCGCGTAGCCTGGCTGGATAGCTGACTCTGCAGCTTGGCGGCTCCCGCTGCCCAATCGTTGGGAGTTTGACTTTAGTGGGCTGGCCGTCGCGTAGTCTGCCGGGATGCCTGACTCTGCAGCTGGGCGGCTACCGCAGCCCAATCGTCGGTATACCCTTCACAGCGATCTTGTTGCATGCCGTACTCCTTCTGTATCTTTGCTCGGATGGTCCCACGAATATTTTCCAGAATTATCGCCTGTATCCGCTCTGGGCAATCGGCCCACGTCTGAGTTTGCCGGGTAAAAAGGTCTTTAGTGGTTCGGATCATATTAGCGTCTGGAGAACGCGAGGTCGGTTCGGGTTCTGGCTGACCTCCTACCGCGTCAGGCTTGAAATCGCACGTTTTCTTATATACTCCTGTCTTCCATGCTCGTAGGGTATGACAGAGAATTGCACACATTAAGCAAATCATCGTGCTGTTGATACGCCCAAGAAATTCTGGTTCGACAATCCCACGCATTTTCTTACCTCTGAAATACTTACCCCATATGGCGTTGGGAATCTGGGGCGCCGCAAATCGAAAGGTCAATTTCTGGGCGGAGTTTAATACTTGTTAGTTATTCGAAGAAGGCTTGCCAACTAGCGCACACCAACCTCATATCCGTTTGAGGAGCACATAAATCTATCCTTTTCCAGCAGGTAGTCCACCCTGCACGCAATAGCCGTGGGATCATCCGGGAGGTTGTATAATTTTCCGATGTCATCTTTTACGTGGGAAACAAACTGGGATCTTACCCCAGAGTGTCTACTGCGTATCTTTCAGAATTAGTACTACACCCGATGTCAGGGGGGCGTCATCCCTGTGTATCTGTGTCCACTTACTATTTTTATATTTTCCTCCGATGCTTCCATATTCCCTGCATCGGATATATGATGGAGCGCCTCAAGCCAAGCACGGTGCACCTGAGACGTCAAAGTAACTGGGTCTGGCAGCGGGTCAACAAACAGGGTGTACCAGAGAATGAGAGCTTTGACGTGCGATACTACAGCCGCCTCAGCGCCTCTCGCTGTATTTCGCCGTGACGGAGTATTTGGCCAGATGCGCTCATGGTGTGGCGTGCTCGATTCGCTGGCTGGACTCGAACTTCTAACTCCCGACGTAGTGGCACTGTGAGTGGCCAGTGGGGACAAATATCGCGCTACACTGGATGACAGGAGCACTGGCGGAGTATACGCTCTACCGGGCATTATACGTTCTCGAGCTGCTGGCGTCCGCCTAACGAGTGCTGCCTCCTGTGATCCGGAGGTGGTCGAAACTCGCACAGTCGATACGTGATTGTTTGTTTGTCTGTCCGCTGTTTGTGACCGATGACGCAGCCCTGCTCCAGTAGCTTCTGGAATATCATTGTCTTCTGCAACTGACTCAGTGTCCGATTCAGTCTGATCCAATCCGCGGGAGTTTTGGTACTCATTACTGCTTTCATCGCTTAGCTGAACTGTTTCCTTTGGTGCTTGTGCGTCATGTTCCGTTTCAATATCGACATACGTCGTGCTCTGAATAGTCCTGCTCCGGGCACGCTTTGCTGGTCTTTCGAGTGCTCCGGTTGCGTTTGGCGGTGCATGGTGCAAATGCGATAACTGCCCGTTCGGCAGTGTACTTGGCGAGTTACTGGATTGGTTTTGTTGCGTTCCTGACCTCGATCTCGCTGATCGTACGCCATCGGATACGGCTTCGCATCTACGTCCACTCAGATTTCCTACTCGGGGAGTTGGCTAACTGCGTGAATTGGCTTGCGGTTGTCTAGACATGGTGGAATGCTGAACGGTAGATCAACATTAGGCAAAATAGGAATTAGGAGATAGAACAATGGAATGTATCTTTCGTATCGTGAAGATGAGGAATCTGTGGTTATGTTCAAAGGACGCGTCAGGTCTTATACGCTAGGACTTAGGAGGGGGGCTGGTAGAATCACATACTATCACTCGGTATTGAAAGAGAATATTCGCCTGTAAAAAGGGGTTTTCTGCTCATTCAACATTATGATGGTAATTTCGACGCTCTCAGGTATCATGATCGTCCTAACTCTGGTTGAAAAGGTTCGACGAGATGGGCGTCACTAGTGTAGGAGGCTAAGTAAAATCTAGCCACAACAAGTATTGGTTAGCAACACTAATTCTAGCAAGACACTCGCCACGCCTAAAACGGATTAGGATATCAAACCTCATCTCCCGATGTCGAATCAACACCACTGAATGTCTAGAAATCTAGATTCACGCCATGCACTTATGAGTTTGACTAGTTTAGTCCGCCGACGCCAGCCCAGTTAAGGACAGAATGCGTGGCGTGACTGATCGAGGAAAAAAAAACTCAGATGTTAACGCAAGGAGGTGTAAGGACTACCACTATCATAGCAGATCGGGACCGCTAGCGAGAAGCTGAAGCAAGGGCGCCCAATGATATCTTTACTATCACATACCAGCTAACAAATCACAAACAGAAAATTCTAACAAAAGTGAAATTAAGATCTAGCATAAGGTACTAGAGTTTAGGAAAAAAGAAAAAGAAAAAAACCCCCCCCGAGAAACTAGGAAAATCCCAAATTATTTCCGTCCAGCCCCGCGTCTTTTTGAGCGGCGCAGTTGGGGCGATGGTGATTGGGTCTTGCTTGGAGCACTACCGGCACCAGGCGTCGTAGAAGGCCTGGGCGCCAGATATGTCACGGGAGCTGCCGGTTCAGTCGTGGGATCTGCTTATTCGGTGCTTCTCTCTGGAGTTGTCTGAACCTGCGCATCAATCGGGGCAATGGTAGGGGGGACTGGGTGTTCGTCGCAGATTACGGGTAGGTGAGAAGGAGAGGCGTCCTGGGCACCATCAAATCCCGAACGCAGCGCAGCTGCTAACCCGTTATCTGTCATGTAATCTAAAAGCCAGGGCATTTCCTGTAGAACCTTCCGGACGTCACGGTGTTGCGCTTGCGTAGATGGCGCAAAAGGTCTAGAGGTCGATTCCTGCGAGCGTGGGGCAGGTTGATTAGAGCCCACGACTTCCTCTATTTCCAATAAGATAGCGCTCCGTTGTGTCGAGTGGCCCGGGGCTCCCGATTCCTCTTCTTACGTCGTCAATTAGCTATTGTGTTTTGATCTTCATGTTAACTGACAGCCCATTAGATGTCGATACTTACGTCGTCTAAAACAATCGTTCCCCTGTCTGGAGGCGCCTGCTGTTCCCTCTCGCTCTCAGACTCTGGCCATTCCTCCTCCTCCTCCTCCTCCTCCTTATCCGCTTGCGTGGCTCCCACGGTAGCGTCCCAAATCTTGCGACTGAGAAATGGATATCTCCCGTTTGTAGGCTCGGGCATCTGGGCTCCATCCTCACGTGACTCGATGACCAAGAGATCGAGGGGATCTTGGCCATGGTTGGCAAGTAGCCACGCTGGAATGTCATTATTGCTATGGAGAAAGATAAGCTGTCGGAGGGGGAGAGGTTTTTCGGGTTCTTGACGTAAGCTGATGGCACCCTCACTAGTCACCCCGATCAGATATCGTGGGTATCCGATACCCTCCTCCACACGCTGCCCCCTAACTACCTGAGCAGACATTTTATGCTCGGTGTTGCCAGGACACCCCAGGCGATTCCCTGGTCGGTGTCGCTAGCACACCAGGGATGGCCGAGGAACGGATACCCCGCTTCTGGGGCACCCGTTCGGCTAACGATATGGATTCTTACTGCCCGTGGGCAATAGGTTGAGGCCAAATCGGACTGAGACTCTGTCAAAATGAGTTAGTGCGAGGCTGACGGAAGATAGATGGAAATGATCACTTACTCAGAGATTCTGTGATGTCTCCACCACTGGTGCGCGCCACCATTTGATGCAGGTTAGACGTGTAGAGTTTCCTGGCCGAGTCTTTAACTAGGATCCTTAGTTGATGAGTGAGTTCCCCGACGTCATCTACGTCGTACTTTTTTTAATAAGCGTGACCTGAGCTCTCACGGGTGAAATTGAGCAAGCGAAGGTAGTGATTGTATCCACTTGGGAGTCTGTCAAGTGGCCAGGGTCCAGTTTGCGGACTGTCATATAGGCCTTGAGCTCGTTACGCCAATTGGAGTAGACGTCTGATTTGATCCCGGGATCTAGGAGCTCACACCACGATTTGGCATACGCAACGTCGCCATACCTCTTCCTAATTTGTGCTCGATTGTTAGCGTGACTGATTCTGATAGCTAGGTGGAGATTTCTTTCGAGTTACCCAGTATCCGGGTCTTCAACGTCTGGCTCGAAGTGTGGGCTCTCCACCGGGTCTCTGTTCACAAGAAAGTTGCTTGTGAGCGCTATATCCTGCAACTGCGAATCTGTTGTTTGCTGTGATTACTTACACTCTCTCCTCAGCCAGGCGACGGGCGGCTGTACGCGGCAGAGTCTTTCTTTGTTTTGCGCTCTCAGCGCCAATCCTCTGGTCCTGCGTAATGGGACACCTAGGGCGAATGGAAACATTAAAATTGTTCACACATATATATAGACGTAGTTTACTTACTTTCCCTTCTGTAACTGCTGTTTCTGTGAGCCTGTAGGTGCCATGGGGGCGTGTGCGATCTTTGGATTGAATAGAATGCAAACAATGAAAAAGAAAAAAGAAAAAAAAGTCTACCGATACGTCAACCAAGAGACGAGAATCTCGGACGGAGGTTGACGTAGGTGGGTCGGAGCCCGGCACCAGACGTGGCGGCGTGGTAGAAGAGCGAAGAGGAATATATGGAGAGTGGGAGCGCAAATGTGAAAGGAGGGGCAGGAGGAGTCCTTATATACACCTCGTCGACGCTGGGTGTGCGTTTCCTGATAGTTAGCCCTAGGGGGGTGTATCGTATGAGCAAAGAACACAATGTAGGGTGTGATGGTACAATGACGTCGCACACTGAAGTGGGATACCGGTGTCGTGTGGGAGATATGAACTAGCCACATGTCGGTTCGATGAATTGCGATGGATAAAGATGTAGAAAATAGACAATCCAATGATTGTGAACAGTCTGAGTGTCAATTGAGATTTCCACCGTGTGTGATGAAAGAAATAAGGTTTTAAGCCTCACGAGGATGCAGATGCCAAGAGATCTGAGGTGCAACGTCTCTTGGCGTCTGCCAAGACCCCATCGACATCACGAAATGAATCCATCAGACACAAGAGCACAACTACCGGTATGATTGCTAACGTGAGCGAAGCCAGACGAACATGAACTAATCTGATGAAGATCGACAGGCAGGCTATAACAAATTTATTCCAACACTCTAAGAACTCTAATGCTACACAATATCACTAATACTCTATATGTCTAGGTAGACTCAGCAAATGATAGACACGCTGTCATATCCATCAAACTCTCGCGGGCAAAACTCGAACGGAATCCCTTGGGCTTACGCTCTTCACACGCATCGTCATCAATAGACGCACTCAGGCTGCGCTTCTGTACCTTCTCGCTTTCTAAAAATTTCCTAGCTATGGAAACGAAACGAAATCTCTTGGACTTGCACTCATCACAATTTTCGTCGTCAAACAGACCCCTCCGCTTCAGTCCCATCTCGCCTTGAGCAGCACGCTGTCCTTCCGCCCACTGTTGTATATTAAATCCGCTCGACGACTTGAGGGTGAGGGGTATTCCTTTCGCAGGGGATTCCCTTCTCTTTCCAACAGGGGATGTCAACATCCCAACGCTGCCCTCACCTCCATTCCCGGCGCTGGAGACATCTGATGATGCGCTGGATAATGCTGCTAGTAAAGCGTCAGAGCCATCTCCCTCTTGCGGTTCACCTGCTTCATTAACCGGCCTGGGATCAGCTCTGGCCTCCAGTTGTCATGCGCCATGCATTAAAAACCTACGTGCTGGCGCTTCACGAATACGTGTTGGTGCTTCACGAGCCCAATTGGAGACGGCATCTTGAGGAAGATAGTTGTGCCCCCTCAACGCCGGTGTGGGTTCCCTACTTGCGTTATTCGGACAATGGCAATAGATCAAGAGATCAAGCAGGTCTTCAAGAACTGGATTCGATAGGAGCCAGGCCCTTACCGTTACATCGTCATCGATGAAGACATAATTGACCCAAGAGAGCGGCATGTGGGGATAGTCTCCTAGTCGTTGGCGTCCTTCGCGGATAGCGCCAATTATGTACCGAATTGTGTCATGTGGTACGGATCTCGCAATCATTGCTAACAGTCCACGGATGTCATAGGAATCCAACTCAGCAAACCGTAACCCGTTGACACGGCGCGAATTGAGTAGGCGATAATTTGGGGATGCAGCGTCGCTATCAGCCGCGTGGCGGATCCAAACAATACGCACTGCACGTGGACGTCCATATCAGCAAAAGTTCACATTTGACCCCCATACCTCATGAGGGATAGGGGGTATGGGGGGCCAAATTATAAAACTCAAGTTGTTGTATCTCTCGTCCATGCCCCATAACTCCGGAATAAATCCAGGGGTACGGGGCATTTTTTTTTGGGTCGGTAATTTCGTTGTCATGCAATGTTTTCTGGACGCACTTCGTCCTCTTTGAGCCCTTGCACGGTCCATTCGCGCTTGACTCTTCTACTTTAGTTTATCCGGCATTACCTCTCACGCCAGGAATTGTTCCGTTATGGATTTCTGCCCCACAAGTCAATCATGCTTCCCGATAGCCCAAACACGCCGTTGTATGGTCCATTCCAGCTTTGACCCTTCCCCTGTATTTCATCCGGCATTACCTCTCGCGCCAGGAATTGTTCAATTGAGAATTTCTGCCTCACGACTCAATCATGCTTCCCAACAGCCCAAACACGCCGTTGTCTGGTCCATTCCAGCTTTGACCTTTCCCATATAGTTTATCCGCCATTACCTCTCGCACCACGCATTGTTCCCTTGTTGATCCAAACATCCAGTTCTGAATTTCCTATTGACAAACTCTTCACGACTGCGAACGTCCGCAATGCACCGTTCCCCGTAGTTCTTCTGCTTTCCTAATTCTCGCTTATTTCTCCCCTTCCTCCTTGCCATTGCCCCATGACCTAATCCAGCCCCATAATTTCTGTGTGTATACAATATCTAAGCGGACACTATTCGTCGCTTGCGCGACGAGGACAATCCATTATTTAGTGATACGTGGCCTTGCGCTGGCTTATTCCTTTACTGTTCTCACCTTCCTGCCTTCTTCACAGCTCTTTGGGACTTTCCCTCGGCCCCAAGCGACTTTCCCCTGATGTCTTTTTTCACAAACTGAGTTGAAGTCTAACTCTAAGTGGCATATTCAAAATAATAATAATAATAATAATAATAATAATAAGCTCTTTTATTTGTTTATTTTATTTAAATCTACATTTGTCGCAGATGGGACGTTACTCGTCCCCATTCAACTCCTCTTCGGGAGCCTCAAATGCCTCCCCCGCTTCGGGATCTGAATGATCGTCCTCCACCTCGCTTTCCTCATCGCCTGAAATCTGCAAATCCAAATATCCTGCGGCTTCTCTGTCCTCCAGTGGGGCACGAGACTCCTGATCCGGTATCAATCCGCCCTCCCGCAGCATTTTCTTAATATGTTTTTTTGTATCTTCAACGAGTTTATCTCGCACTCCTGATGGCAGTCTTTGCCAGGTAGCACGCTGTCGAAGATTGACATCTAAATTTTCTAGTGAGTACGATAGGCTTTACATAGGCGGATTTGAACCTTTAAACAAGTCAATACTAACTTTGTGCCGTCAGAGCGGAAAAATCTGGAGGTTGAACAAATGATCCGGAACTCCAAGCCTTCAGAGAATGATACAAACATGCCGTGGTAAGGCATATCAGGACGTCATTAGTACGATTAAGAAATGATTTATCTGTCCTCCCTCGCATTCTCGAACCCCGGTACCACTTATGAAACAAGAGTTTTGCTATCTCTGGCGCAGAAAAGTGCCAACCACAGTCCTCTCTGGGTAAGCCTTATCTCATCTCACCGGGGACGATCTGAGTTTACTAACTTGTTGGTTACTTGGGTAGCATGTAAACCGATCATTTTCGAGCAAATAGGCAACTCGCGCCTTTATTTCGGCTGGTGGTTTTTGCGAGAAGTCATACAGGTCCTCAATCATATTCTTGCTCTCTGAAACTAGATGTGACCTGGCTCTAGACTGCCTCGATTTCAACTAAATGTATCTAATTAGCCATGATCAGTCTCCAATAGGACGTTATTCGTCAATTAAAGGACTTACAAAAGTCATTGCCCGCCTTTCCATTACCCTATTTCCCCAACGTAACTTTCTAGCTGCCTTTACCCAATAACCTTCCAGAAGTGTATCATTTTCGGCAGGCTTTACAAAGGGATTAACAAACCACGTATGATACTGGACCATATTTGCAGCGTTCACAAAGATTATCCTCGCCTCACCCTGCAATGTATTGCTTTTTGCCAATAGTGTGATAGGGGTCCCGATATTAGACTCTGGAAAGTCTGGATCAGCTATACTACGTTGTGAATGGGACGGCATAATTTCTTCCTCTTCAGGCGTATCAGGAATATAGGGTGAGAATTGTGATGAATCGTCTCTGAGATGGCCGGAATGTAATTGTGCTGCCTGCTCTTGTGATGCAAGCCCCTGCGAAGGGCCATTTAGAACCCCCTGTGAAGGGCCATTTAGAACCGAAGTTGGGGTGTCCTCCGTACTCTTGCTTATAAGCATGTCAATTGAAACAATTATTAGATTTACTTAAATATCTTAACCGGCTCCTGACTCTCCGTGGAAGTAGCTGCAGGAGTGGTTCAGCAGGACGTCGTTCGTCCCATCGGCGACATCTAGGAGGAATGTCATCATCGTCAACATCTGGAGGTTGCTCTTCCTCAAAATGAACTCATCGTTGTGTTTCCGGTGCTGGCGTTAAAATATCCGTGAAGGCTACTGGAGGTCTGGACGATAATGCCTGGGCTCGAGGGGGTAGTCCTACTACTCTGGTCAAGAATGCGATATTTAAGTCTTGGGAGAGCTCACATTGGCCTCCAGGAGGCGTGACTGACCTCTGCTCGTATTTGCATTCATGATTGCGCGTTTATATGAAAGAACTAGAGGAGAAAAAGGAATTAGATGTAGTGATAAAAGCTCCGACAGGAATCGAACTCACGGCGTCGTATTGGGGATGAACAGCGTCGTATTGCGGACGAACAGGTTTTATGTTATTGTTACTACACGGACTCCTAGCTATGACCCAAGGTCCGTGAGAATCATTGGCATGGGCTGGGACTATCCTACAGCAATTTGGCCTCCAAATGTCTAAAAGGCTACGTGCACGGATGGCTCTGAGCCGAATAGAGACTGTCTATTCGTGATTGCCGGGACAGGATTTCATATGCGGGGCTTGGATGAACATAACTTATCATTTCAAAAGATTGGATTATACATACTAGGATAGGATAAAGGATAAAAGGGACGTATAGTGTCCCAGAAAAGCTTTCTATTGTACTCAACTAATTCTAAAAATAAAAAGACTACTAAAAACATTAAAATCTAAGACTACCGGGTAAAATATAGGAAAGCCGGATGACAGCGCAAACAGGATTAAGACAACAATTAATAGATAGAAGCAAAGCAGAAGCAAAGAAGCAAAGTCCGTAAAATCAAAGAACAATTACCCAAAGGCTCAAAGAAGAAGCAGCCCGGCACAAAATGAGTCCCAGAAAACCCAACAAATAGATAGAAACAAGAGCAAAACAAAGTAAGAAAAAACCTGTGAAACGAAAGAGAGCCCACCCAAAAGATCCAAGAAGACACTACCCGGCACAAACAAGCCCCAACCCCCCCCGGCGCCGAACCCATCGATAGAAATGAAAGCAAAACCTAAGAAAGCCAGCGAGACAAAATAAAAAACCACCCAAAAGCTCAAAGAAGACTCTGCCCGGCGCAAACAAACCCTAGGCATTGCCCCCATTGCCCCTATTGCCCCCATTACCCCCATTACCCCCATTACCCCTACCGTTATCATCAGCGCCTTCCACAATAGCGTCATGTACTGACACCTCACACCCGGGAGGTAGGATCCCCGGGGGAAGAGCCACCATTGGGACATCTTGTCCTGCATATCGGCTCATATACGCTGGCCCCTGCCTCACTCGAGCGCGCGAAATCAGTTCCCGGGAGTGGGTCTGGAACCTAATAACCCTACGATCATTGCTCAGAATTCTCCTCTGCCAGCCGTTGTGGGACCTAGGAAAGGCCCTTCTGCACCGTGCTTGGTGCTCCACATCGTCCTCCTCATCAGAGTCAGATTCTGGCTCAGTGTAGAACTCGGCGAGGTCGAATTGGCCGGGGAAGAGATAGTTCCGGCTATGCCCAATAAGAGGTGTATTGGGACGAACAGGGTCCCCACCATCAGGAGGGGCAACAGCTGCTCGGTGGAGGAAGCAGGCGACAGTAATGGTGGAGCACTGGGAGAGACGAAGCCAGGCATTGACCTGATCGTCGTCGATCAACTTGATCTGGTCGGCGCCATCGGGAGTGACATTTAGGCCTTAAATGTCGCGGAAAATTCCAATGAACTGCCAGGGGGTGCTCTCCGTCCTCTACGTACCGACAGGCAGCTTCGCCGAGCTCCTGTAAAGTGTAGTGCCTGAGAACCGCCAGCCAACTCTTGTTTGGCATAGCATTATTACTACGGTTTATCCATGGGAGCTGGCGAGCCTGCCCAGGCTCGGCACCTGTGGTCGAAATGAATATTATTCGTACCGGTTTCTCCTCGTGAATGGTCGGTTGGGGACAAGCAACGGCCCTTTCGTCTCTCGATCCGGATCCAGATGCACCGCTAGCGCCCCCATCTCCCCCCTCTTCCTCGCCATCGGAATTCAGTCTGGCATTCCTACGAGGCTCAGCTGCCCTCTTCAGGATGTCCATAATGAGCGCATCCAGAGCAACGTGGAAGGCCCGATGTTGGCCGTTCCGGGGGGAGTTGAATTTGGCTCGGAAGCCTCTGAGGGCAATGTGTACGACGGTCTCCGTCCTAACTTCATTCCACAAAGTGTTACCGGCCTGCGTGCGAGAGGTGATATTCCTCTCGTTCCAATTCTGGAGAATGTATATGCGAACGGCGCGGTATCTCCTCCCTTCCACGGTTCGTCCCTCAACAGTGAGGTTGAGCTCAGTCCGGAAGATGGCAGTGGTGACACGACCACGACCACGAATCGGAGGCATGCTATTAATCAATTAGATTCTTTGTAAAAAAGACTAAATAGGACGCGCAGAAGACTAACCTGAATTAGGCGAGGATGTTCTTGGCGTGCAGAAGAAGACGGGAAATCCCAAAGAAATCTAGCAAATAGCGATCAGTAATTATTCCATCTTGGGAAAGGTGCAAATGAGACAAAGAGAAGACTAACTATAGGGGGGGATAGCAAGCGAAAACGGGGAGCTGCTAGTGTATCTAGAGAATAGTGGTCAGCTATCGTTTCACATTAAGGCTTTATGTAACATTCCATGTTCGCGAGGTATAATGCAATAGGTGACGATCAATCCATATAGTAGAGGAGAACATTCTTAGGCCGTTTCTACGTTGTATACAGACAACGCTGCTCTCATACTATGTTGATTATAAAGAAGGAATATAGAGAATGTCATTCAAGATAGTAGATAGGAAAGTACTTAGATGACTGCGTGAGGAGCTAACTACAGGACCCGAGCCTCGCCTTTTATATCGGCGCCTCCTCACATACCTAACCTTGGTGACTCGTACCTATGAGTCACGCGCCCCTATGACTCTAACTGAGTTATAGCGTAAAATCCATCAGCTGACTCCTAATAGTCAACTGCGCAATATATCAAACCAATCATCACGCTCATAACTAGTCATGTACCCAAAAGAGGTCACATGCGTGAGACCCATGACTCATAACTATGAGTCATGTGCAAAATACATATCAAGTGACCACCAAGTATAGTCACGCGCATAATATAACCATATAACAATACTAACTATGGCTCACAAGTGTGAGTCATGTGAGAGGAAACACAAACCTATTATTCATAACCGTGAATAGTGTGAAACCAATTCCTTTACTAGTCACCGTTTGTGACATTAGCTCTCTCCCCCACTAGGATCGGTCCCACGATCCTAAAACTTCCTTCTCTTTAGCTCCTTCGCCTCAATCCCATGAGACGACCACTTCTTCTGGCTTCGTAGCCCCTTCTCCGTTGGTATGTTCCTCCGCTTCCCACTCTTTTCCTTCGACTGTAATGCTGATGAAATCGGCAAACTCCTTATCCTCTTCAATTGCTTTGGCCAACTTGGCCACTTTCTCTGCCGCGCGTCGTACTCGAGTCTGAAGCTCGAGCTTCTCGTATGTGCGGCGTCGGTCGCTTATTGATGCCCGGCGGGCATTCTCCTCTGCGATGACCACCCTCCTTTTCATCGCTCGATTCTCCTCCTTGAGGCGGCTCATCTCTTCAGCCATCCTCACCATCTCTTCTTGCAGTTCGACCACGAACTGCCCCACCTCGTGGTGGGCCTTTGGTTCCTCAGCTGGCTCGCCCCAGCGCACTTTCTTGCCCTTGCGCTGGGGCTGTCGTCGGGTCGTTCGCTGGGGAAAGTAGGCCCCTTGTTTGTCGCTTAGGTGCACGAAGCACCCGTCATCGTAGCAGGCCGTCCAACTCATGGCGGCATGTGGCGGCTCGGTCTTCTTGGTGGCATTGCTTGCCTCCCCGTTCTGTTGTGTAGGGTACTTCATATTGTTCGTGTGGTGGTTGTGGGTATGGTAGAGTTTGGGAAAGATAAAAGGCTTGTTGATGAGGGTAGGAGGTAGACTGTTCAGTATGTCGAAGCTTGCTGGTCCCCTTCCTTTGTCGTGCCGACTGGCTGCTTCTTATGCGATTCCCTCCTTCCCATTCTCGTTGGCTTCTTTTCCTTATAATCATTTTCTTCTCGTCCTGTGCATATCGTATGTTTCTCTTCTCTTGTCAAGTGGTGTGATTTCTCCTTCGTTTCTTGTCGTATAATCCTTCGGTTGCATGGGCTGTTTCTTATCATGCCTCTCGTGTTGTAATTGTTTGGTCGTTTGTTGTCTTCTGATCTTTTCTTGCATCGGATAATACTTATCATGCATTCCGTGTCGTAATTCTTTGGTCGCTTGTTGTCTTCTGATCTTTTCTTGCCTCAGCTAATGCTTATCATGCATTCCGTGTCGTAATCCTTCGGTCGTTTGTTGTCTTCTGGTCTTTTCTTGCATCGACTAATGCTTATCATGCATTCCGTGTCGTAATCCTTTGGTCACTTGTTGTCTTCTAATCTTTTCTTGCATCGGCTAATGCTTATCATGCATTCCGTGTCGTAATTCTTTGGTCGCTTGTTGTCATCTGATCATTTCTTGCCTCGGCTAATGCTTATTATGCATTCCGTGTCGTAATCCTTCGGTCGTTTGTTGTCTTCTGATTTTTTCTTGCATCGACTAATGCTTATCATGCATTCCGTGTCGTAATCCTTTGGTCGCTTGTTATCTTCTGATCTTTTCTTGCATCCGCTAATTCAGTGCAGATAAACCCTTTGGTTCCTCCTCGGTTGGTTGATCAGAGACAACGTTCCCTATGGCTACTAATGTCCAATAGGTACTTCCATCCAGTGAGATATTCCCACAGCGTGTTGCATCTTTTTCTTCCTTCCTCTTCTCCATGTATCGTTCAACTGTTTTCGTTCTCTATCGTCATTCATCTGCTGTCCTGTGCAGAGAGGTTTCTTGTTTCTGGTAGGTTTGTTCGTGGTAGGTGACCGACTTCCCTATGACTTCTGAGGTTCATAGGTACTTCCATCGTTTGATTCGAGTCAATCTTGTGTAGTACCTTTCCATATCGTATGTAGCTAACTGTCCTTGGCAGTTGCTTTTCTTCGTGGCAAGCGAAGTAGCTCATTTCTTCCCCCCCTCTGAGGCGAGTAATGTTTTCGCTCCCCTCCCCCTAGCCTTGGTCCCACAAGGCTATATACTTAGAAAAAAAATTTCCTGAATTTTGATTTCCTAAGTATGGGTGAGATCTTCCCTATTTCGTGAAGGTTGATCTCATAAGGGTTCTATTCGTACTTCCTTCGTC
>NESQ01000497.1:0-54437 GCA_003070745.1 Tuber borchii | reverse complement strand
TTTTCCCTTGTTGATCCAAACATCCTGTTCTGAATTTCCTATTGACAAACTCTTCGCGACTCTGACATCCGCAATGCATTGTTCCCGTAGTTCTTCTGCTTTCCTAATTCTCGCTTATTTCTCCCTTCCTCCTTGCCATTGCCCCATGACCTAATCCAGCCCCAATAATTTCTCTGTGTATACCCTATCTAAGCGGACGCTATTGGTCGCTTTCGCGACGAGGACGGTCCATTATTTAATGATGGGTGGCCTTTCGCTGGCTTATTCCTTCACTGGTCTCGCCTTCCTGCCTTCTTCATGGCTCTTTGGGACTTTCCTTCGGCCCCAAGCGACTTTCCCCTGATGTCTTTTTCACAAACTGGGTTGAAGTCTAACTCTAAGTGGCATATTCAAAATAATAATAATAATAATAATAATAAGAATAGTAATAAGCTCTTTTATTTGTTTATTTTATTTAAATCTACATTTGTCCCAAATAGGAAGTTACGCGTCCCCATTCAACTCCTCTTCAGGAGCCACAACTGCCTCACCCGCTTCGGGATCTCAATGATCGTCCTTCACCTCGCTTTCCTGATCGCCCGAAATCTGCAAATCCAAATATCCTGTGGCTTCTCTATCCTCCAGTTGGGCACGAGACTCCTGATCCGGTATCAATCCGCCCTCCAGCAGCATTATCTTAATACGTTTTTTTGTATCTTCAACGAGTTTATCTCGCACTCCTGGCGGCAGTCTTTGCCAGGTAGCACCCTTTCGAAGATAGACATCAAAATTTTCTAGTGAGTACGATAGGCTTTACAATGGCGGATTTGAACCTTTAAACTAGTCAATACTAACTTTGTGCTGTCAGAGCGGAAAATTCTGGAGGTTGAACAAATGATCCGGAACTCCAAGCCTTCAGAGAATGTTACAGACATGCCGTGGTAAGGCATATCAGGACGTTGTTACTACGATTAAGAAATGATTGATCGGTCCTCCCTCGCATTCTCGAACCGCGGTACCACTTGTGAAACAAGAGTTTTGCTATCTCTGGCGCAGAAAAGTGCAACCCACAGTCCTGTCTGGGTAAGCCTTATGTCGTCTCACCGGGGACGATCTGAGTTTACTAACTTCTTGTTTACTTGGGTGGCATGTAAACCGATCATTTTCGAGCAAATAGGCAACCCGCGCCTTTATTTCGGATGGTGGTTTTTGTGAGAAGTCATACAGGTCCTCAATCATGTTCTTGCTCTCTGAAACTAGATGTGACCCAGCGCTAGACTGCCTCGATTTCAACTAAATGTATCTATTTAGCCGTGATCAGTCTCCAATAGGATGTTCTTTGTCAATTAAATGACTTACAAAAGTCATTGCCCATCTTTCCATTACCCTATTTCCCCAACCTAACTTTCTAGCTACCTTTACCCAATAACCTGCCAGAAGCGTATCGTTTTCAGCAGGCTTTACAAAGAGATTAACACACCACGTATGATACCGGACCATATTTGCAGCTTTTCTCAAAGATGATGCTCGCCTCACCCTGCAATGTATTGCTTTGTGCCGATAGTGTGATAGGGGTCCCGATATTAGACTCTGGAAAGTCTGGATCAGCTATACTACGTCATGTATGGGACGGCATAATTTCTTCCTCCTCAGGCGTATCAGGAATATAGGGTGAGAATTGTGATGAATCGTCTCTGAGATGGCCGGAATGTAATTGTGCTGCCTGCTCTTGTGATGCAAGCCCCTACGAAGGGCCATTTAGAACCCCCTGTGAAGGGCCATTTTGAACCGGCGTTGGGGTGTCCTCCGTACTCTTTCTTATAAGCATGTCAATTGAAAACATTATTAGATTTACTTACATATCTTAACCGGCTCCTGACCCTCCGTGGAAGTGGCTGCGGGAGTGGTTCAGCAGGACATCATTCATCCCATCGGCGACGTCTAGAAGGAATGTCATCATCGTCAACATCTGTAGGTTGCTCTTCCTCAAAATGAACTCGTCGTTGTGTTTCCAGTGCTGGTGTTGAAATATCCGTGAAGGCAACTGGACGTCTCGACGATTATGCCTGGGTTCGGGGGGCTAGTCCTACTACTCTGGTCAAGAATGGGATATTCAAGTCTTGGGAGAGCTCACATTGGCCTCCATGAGGCGTGACTGACCTCTGCTCATATTTCCATTCATGATTGCCTGTTTATATGAAAGACCTAAAGGAGAAACAGGAATTAGATGTAGAGATAAAAGTCCCGACAGGAATTGAACTCACGGCGTCGTATTGGGCACGAACAGCGTCGTATTGCGGACAAACAAGCTTTACGTTATTCTTACTCCACGGACTCCTAGCTATGACCCAAGCTCTGAGAGAATCATTGGCATGGGCTCGGACTATTCTACAGCCATTTGGCCTCCGAATGTCTCAAAGGCTACATGCACGGATGGCTCTGAGCCGAATAGAGACTGTCTATTCGGGATTGCCACGAGAGGATTTCATATGCGTGGCTTGGATGAACATAACTTATCATTTCAAAAGATTGGATTATACATACTAGGATAGGATAAAGGATAAAAGGGACTTTTAGCGTCCCAAAAAAGCTTTCTATTGCACTCAACTAATTCTAAAAATAAAAAGAGTACTAAAAACATTAAAATCTAAGACTACCGGGTAAAATATAGGAAAGCTGGTTGACAGCGCAAACAGGATTAACACAATGATTAATAGATAGAAGCAAATCAGAAGCAAAGAAGCAAAGCCGGTAAAACCAAAGAACAATTACCCAAAGGCTCAAAGAAGATGCAGCTCGGCACAAAATGAGTCCCAGAAAACCCAACAAATGGATAGAAACGAGAGCAAAACTAAGTAAGAAAAAACCCGTGAAATGAAAGGGAGCCCACCTGAAAGACCCCAGAAGACACTACCCAGCACAAACAAGCCCCAACCCCCCCACGGCACCGAACCCATGGATAGAAATGAAAGCAAAACCTAAGCAAGCCAGTGAACAACAGAAAAAACCACCCAAAAGCCCAAAGAAGACGCTGTCCGGCGCAAACAAACTCTAGGCATTGCCCCCATTGCCCCCATTGCCCCCATTGCCCCCATTGCCCCCATTGCCCCCATTGCCCCCATTGCCCCTATTGCCCCCATCACCCCTATTACCCCCATTACCCCCACGGTTATTATCAGCGCCTTCCTCGCTAGCGTCATGTACTGACACCTCACACCCGGGAGGTGGGATCCCTGGGGGAAGAGCCACCATTGGGACATCTTGTTCTATATAACGGCTCATATACGCTGGCCCCTGCCTCACTCGAGCGCGCGCAATTAGTTCCCGGGAGTGGGTCTGGAACCTAACAACCCTACGATCATTGCTCAAAGTTCTCCTCTGCCAGCCGTTGTGGGACCTAGGCAAAGCCCTTCTGCGCCTTGCATGGCGCTCCACATCGTGCTCCTCATCAGAGTCAGATTCTGGCTTAGTGTAGAACTCGGCGACATCGAATTGGCCGGGGAAGAGATAGTGCCGCTGTGCCCAACAAGAGGTGTATTGGGACGAACAGGGTCCCCACTATCAGGAGGGGCAACAGCTGCTCAGTGGAGGAAGAGGCGACAGTAAGGGTGGAGCACTGGGAGAGACGAAGCCAGGCATTGACCTGATCGTCGTCGATCAATTCGATCTGGTCAGCGCCATCGGGAGTGACATTCAGGCCTTGAATGTCGCGGAGAATTCCAATGAACTGCCGGGGGTGCTCACCGTCCTCTCCGTACCGACAGGCAGCTTCGCTGAGCTCCTGTAAAGTGTAGTGCCTGAGAACAGCAAGCCAACTCTTGTTTGGCATAGCATTATTACCACAGTTTATACATGGGAGCTGGCGAGCCTGCCCAGGCTCGGCACCTACGGTCGAAATGAATATTATTCGTACCAGTTTCTCCTCGTGAACGGTCGGCTGGGGACAAGCAACGGCCCTTTCTTCTCTCGATCCGGATCCAGATGCACAGCGAGCGACCCCATCTCCCCCCTCTTCCTTGTTATCGGAATTAAGTCTGGCATTCCTACGAGACTCAGCTGCCTTCTTCAGGACTCCATGATGAGAGCATTCAGAGCAACGTGGAAGGCCCGATGTTGGCCGTTCCGGGGGGAGTTGAATTTGGCTCGGAAGCCTCTGAGAACAATGTGTGCTACGGTCTCCGTCCAAACTTCGTTCCACAAAGTGTCACCGGCCTGCATGCGAGAGGTGATATTCCTCTCGTTGCACTTCTGGAGAATGTATGTGCGAATGGCGCAGTATCTCCTGCCTTCCACGGTTCGTGCCTCACCAGTGAGGTTGAGCTCAGTCAAGACGATGGCAGTGGTGACACGACCACGACGACGAATCGGAGGATGCTATTAATGAAGTAGATTCTCTGTAAAAAAGACTAAATGGGACGCGCAGAAGACTAACCGGAATTAGGCGAGGATGTTCTTAGCTTGCAGAAGAAGACGGGAAATCCCGAAGAAATCTAGCAAATAGCGATCAGTAATCATTCCATCTTGGGAAAGGTGCAAATGAGACAAAGAGAAGACTAACTATAGGGGGGATAGCAAGCGAAAACGGGGAGCCACTAGTGTATTTAGAGAATAGTGGTCAGCTATCGTTTCACATTAAGGCTTTAGAAGAGCTCGTACGAGCCGTGCACAAGTGCATTCAAGAACTTACGCAGCGCTTCATCGTACCCAGAAGGAAGTGACAAAGACCAGCCCTCGGGTTGGTATCTCTAGGAGGCCGAGGAAGGAGGAATGAGACGAATTGTGGCACAAACTTACTTTTAGGAGGTAGAAGCGATCGAAAAGCTTCCTTCAATTAACAGTAAGTTACCGGTATTCTATGGATATCAATCAGTATAGCCTACGAAAGGCCTAAGAACGGCTCATTTGGGACGTTAGGAAACGCGGACAAGACTTACCGGTATAGTGGGTGAGAAATGTGAGTGAGACTGTATGATCGCGGAAAACAGGTCTCGTTTATATATAACGTATCGTTCTGAAGGGAAAGGTTGCTTTTGGAGGACAAGGAAGGATGATGAGAAGCTGTACATTGATTAGAAGGTAATGAAGGAGTGGAGAAGGAAAATCGCGGGGCAGTGAGGGGTTTATATAAAGAAGAGCGTACTATTCAAGCTGTTTGTCGTATTATCAAGAGTTCTAACAACTCAGACCAGTCTGAAAGAGACTGTTAAAAGTCCCAACTTGAACGTAAACATCCTTCTGTGCCTGTACAAAAAAGTACAGATGTACAGTTTCTGTGAGGCAAACATGTAACAAGGTAAGCTTGTACACTTGAAAAGGTGGGTTGAACAAACATGAACAAGCTTTTCAAGAGTCCTTTAAGGTACAACGATGTAATAGGCAGGCTTGTGACTACCCCTGCTTTCTTGATGTGGGTTCGGATAAGGAATATTAGGGTATGGTAGATGAGCGCTTGCCATTAGGTTTTGCCCTCTCAAAGTCTGCAATACACCGAATAAAGCACATCTGAGGTTTAGGGTATAATTCGCGTTGCTTATCATTTTTTAAAAAGTAATCGTAGATATAAGTGTTAAGTAAGGTCTTCTCGAGATTTGTAGGAGTCTGTCGTGGCTCTGGGCCATCGTTCATATTCATGCCTGCAGGACCTCTAACGACCCGACCTGGATTTAGTCTGAAAGCTAATGTGAAAAGGTAGTTTTGAGCAGCAGAACGTCATTCAAGTACGAGTACTAGTACAATCCTGCTCAGGGGAAGGTGAGACCGACCCGAACAGTTGGCCTTTGAATTACAAACAGGCCACACAACACACCTTGAAAGTTTTTCAAGTTCTCATATTTTTTCTATCCCTTGAAATATCTCAAATTTCTGAACAGACGGTGTGACGACGAATTTCATCCTATTTGCACCTTGTTACGTACAATAACATCTATCTATAGCACAGTTCCAGTCAAGAGCTAGTTATTCAATTACCACACGGGTTCAAGCACAGTGAGATCAGTCTCGAAAAGTAAGTTGGATTTTCGCGTCTCTTTTGTGCTCTGTATCAAATCTAATTTGTTGTAGAATGGTACAAGAGTCTCAATGCCCGTACTGCAGAAGAAAATAGAAGTCAAGTACATGGTACAGGAAGCATTTGGAAACAGCGCATTTTGACTTTGTACAGCCTATTTGCGACGAAGAACAGTATTCGCGAATCCCCCAGCCTGCCGATTTTTACCTAACCTCCAATCTACTCGGGGAAGAATTTACTATGGCTGAAACGAATATTGAAGTAAATGAGTTCGATCTCTACGTAAACGCTACCGATTCGGACGTGGAAAGTGTTAATTATTCGGACACTGAGGAAAGCACACTATTGGTTGGACTACCGATACCGACGACGCACCCCACTGCGGGAAGGTCACTACAGGACGTTGTACAGCCCGAAACATCTGAAGATGAGATGTGGTCACCATTCAGAAGCTAGAAGGACTTTGAGCTTGCTCTGTGGTTTATTGAAGCAAAGTTAACAAAGGATCAAATTGGTAGATATTTCAAGAAGGACTTGGGGCCTGAGGGGAGTAATATTAACTCTGCTTATCGGCTCCTTGATGCCGTTGATCAGTTGGAATCAGGTATGGGAATGAAGAGCTGGAAAGAGGGGTTTGTATCGTTTAGCGAAGCTGTAAGTAAATGCACCCTACAACGTCCTATTCTAACCGAAAGTAGTAAATTTCGGACGCGGAAGGACCAGACGAAGCTTCCATAATACAGAAATTCTTTTTCCGCAATCCTATTGATTGTGCTAAATATTTACTTGGTCAAAAATGTTTTGCTCAAGATTTAGTTTACACCTCTGTGAAGGAATGGAATAGCGAAGAACCACCTCAGAGAGTTTATTCGGAGATGCATACCGCTGATTACTGGTGGGAGATACAGGTAGGTTCAAATACGACGTTCCACGGCGCTTCCATACCGTTATCTAGGACACAAAATTAACAGCCAGCAAAGGATGAATTACCGGATGGAGCAACACTCGTACCAATCATATGTTCTTCAGACGTTACTTGTTTGACCAATTTCTCGGGAGATAAGAAAGCCTGGCCAATCTACATGACAATTGGAAATATCCTATCAAGTACACAGAACAAACCCTCGAAACATGCAACCGTTCTTTTGGCGCTTTTGCCCGTCCCCCCAAAGATGCTGGGCGTAGCAGCAAGAGATGCACGGCAAAGGCATGTCAAGAATGAGATTCTTTGTGATTTGATGGAAGCGATCATTGTGCCAATTGTTGCACTAGGGAACTCCGGACATGAGGTTGAATGCGCCAATGGAAAGGTCCGATTGTGTTTCTTACGCCTCTCGGCGTGGATTGCGGAACACTTGGAAAATATAACATTGCACGGTATTCAACAAAATCAGTGCGCTGTCTGTGATGTTCGACCGGAACAGCGAGGGTCTCATTTGAGACGTTCTGCAGCCAGACGAGATTATAGGAAATCCCAACATCTCTTCAACAAATACTGTGAAAACGACCAGCAGGCCAAGCAACAACTAACAGATTGTGGTTTCAAATTGCTTCCTAGCGTCTTTTGAGGGCTTCCGAACATTCAGCATTCCGACCTGCCCAAACCAGATATGCACCATGTCGGGTACCTGGGAATATTCGAAACACCGCTTATGAGATGGGTTATCAGATTTCTACAGAAATACAAACGGCTACAAGCATTCGATGCTATCTGGAAGAGTTTAGATGTTTATCCTGGCTATTCCGCGTCGAACAAAGAGTGCAGTCGGATCTCTTAGTGGACCAGAAAAGGGATGAAGAATCGGGTTAAAGTGATACTACCATGTTTTGCAGCCTCCCTACGTCGTCCGACTGCCGCAGAACGTCCCATATTCACCAAAGTTCCAATCTGTGTCCGGTCGATTGTCGACTTTACTCTAATGTCACAATATACAAGCTATACCGATAAGACGATTCAATATCTCGAACAGTTCCTCAAGGCCTTTCATGATCACAAAGTCGTTTTTAAGGAGTACCGAAAGGATAAGTCTACTGCCAGGAAAGTGAGAGAGGTTACAGCCAGAATTCGAGGTGAGCATAGTGAAGTACTTAATCAATACCGCCTTTTGGGAGCTACATTTGCCAAGAGACGTCGCATTGCGGACGAGCAACGTCACGATTTGGATGGAATTGTTGCAGATATATATGATGAGGATGTAGACTTTAACTTTGTTAAGATACATCTGTTGAGTCACTTCGGGGACCATATACGGCGCTTTGGGAACATTCAAATGTATTCTACCGAGTCGGGTGAAACAAGTCACAAAACAATGATCAAGGAAGGCTAAGGGCGGTCAAATAAAAACGATTCAAGCCAACCAATACTACAATCCTATTTTTGACTTGACAGCTTCCAAATTCATGAAATGAATATCCTAGCGGATCTCTCGCGTCCCATTCCAGACGAAGTACACAACAAACAGCACAAACGGCAAGTCGGTTCAGTAACTAAACAACCAATGGGTTTCACACCAATGGTGGAAACCATTTCCCAGCTCTACCCGAGTTTGAGAAAGTTTCCGGACCTTTTAATCGATTATTATCGACGGAAGTCGTCTGTGAGCCAACATTTTGATATGGATTGGGTTAAACAGTTTCCAGTTGAGATATGTCAGCTTTTACGTGTCCCGGTAGGGAACTTTCAGGACAAGAGGCAGGTCACTTGGCACCTGCTTCGGTGTACCGGAACCCAGCGTTGGAGGTCATCAGGGCAGAGCAGGAATGATTGGGTATGGGTGGATTCGGGTAATAGTAGTATTTATGCAGCACTAAAAGGCTGTTATCCGGCCCGCTTGGTTTCGATAATCAAAGTTCGAGACCCAAGAACGGGTTTAGTAGATAGACTGGTATTAGTAGATAGACGATATGTTGAGAACTCGGGGAAGCTCAGCGGTATCACGGGACTTGTTACTGTTACTTTGGGGATGGCGAAAGGCACAAATGGAACAACCGAGATACTCGTTAGTATCAAACGGATCATGGGCATAGCGCATTTAGTGCCCGAGACTAGTGGAACGGATAACAACCGCTGGTATGTAAATACTAGGATTGATTTAGAAACATTTAATAGAATTTATTGAAAACTTTACTGTAGAAAGAAAGAAACAAAAAATAGTATGAAGGGGATGCGTAGCGGTGCATTTTGAGACACCTTAGGATATCGATGGTGAACTAACCAAGGCGACAAATAGGAGTGGTACAGCAAGGCAAAGTGAATCATGAATGTCAGGAGAAGGACAAGAGGAGGCACAAAAGATATGGGCTTCAGTGAAATAAAACAGATTTGGCACGCATACTTTGGAAACAGAAGGATGTGTGGGGCTGGTACAGGGGTAGAGAGTAGATGTTATGACCTGAAGAATGTCCCCCAGGGGACGAAATCTATAACGGAGAAATCAAGGGAAGAGAGAGTGAGCAAAGTGCGATATGGGACGCTGAGAGAGACGAGGATGTTCAGGACTCGCACCAGGGGTAGAGAGTGCATGTTATGACGTGAAGAACGTCCCTATGGGGACGAATTCCATAACGGAGAAATCAATTGGAAGGGAGAGCGCTAAGGGCGTGATGGGGCTCTGAGACAGGCAAGGTTGTTCCGGACGCGCACAGGTACAAAGCGGACGCACAACAGCCAAAATGGGCTGGATGGAAATGTAAAAACAAACAGGGGTCAGTTAAGCGAGATCTCCTCGCTAGTGGAGCAAGCGAGGGGCCACCTGCAAAACAGGACGATAAATAGCGCCGAAGCCATGTATGGGGCTTTTAGAAGGCCTGTTGGGTCTTTAGGAAAGGCTGTAAATGAATGAGGGACAGGAGGGACTGGGGGAGGTGGTATTACTAGCAGATACAGGGAGATATGTAGGTAATACATGAGGGAGAATTTTTTTTGCTGATGGAATCTACTCTACGGCAATAGGATATTATTTGACTTTGAGAGCTTTCGAATGATAGAATTGATTAAGTACTTTATTATTCTTAGCCAAAATCTAGACAGTTACCTTTTTTACTTTCCTGAGAGTGAAGTTATCCTTGCTATACTACAAAACATTTTTATTATTGTTAATATTCTTTAGCAACACTTCACAGTATTAAATCATCTTTTCTATATGCCTTGTATATTGTGAGGTTAGGATAAAGTCCAGAATCCATGAGAGTCAGTTCAGAGTCTTGGTAATATGGGAAGTTCTGCAGAACCGGAATATGGTATGGAAGCTGCAAAACGCGATAGAATGACATTAACCAGATACTTCTTCTTTTTTCCAGTTCATAGAGGGATCTAATAGTACTCTTTATACAGCACAGAATAGGTAGAATAAATATACAAACTCTTTCAAATAATATTGAATACTTGTAGCCACTTGTATTTCTTACAACTCCAATTTTCTCTTCCATAAGGTCGGCTTCAAATATTTCCAGGTACATAGCCTGGAGAATATCTAGTTAAGGCAAATCACATTCTTGAATATTTGAAAGCCTTAAAAAGAGACTTAGTACCAATTTGAAACCGCAATCTGTTAGTTCTTTCTCTGCTTGTTGGTTATTATTAGAATATATGTTCAACACATGTCCATATTTTCAATAATCATTTTTGGCCACCAAATATCGCAAATTGGACTCTCATTGTTCTAGCGATATCTTGCCAACAGTGTACTGCTTTTGTTCAAAAATATACAAAGTGAGATTTTGCAAGTGATTTGTAATACAAGCCACCAGACGTGGAGAGTATATTCAAACCTCCCCATTAGTGCATTAAGCCTCAATTCCTCAGTTCCATAGTTCAACAATTAGCCCAAAGATCACATCTATCATATCACAGATTATCCTATTGGTGACCTACCTATGACATATATTCCTTGCTAGTACCCCGAGGAACTTTGGCGAGATGGAGAGCTATGAGAAAAGGAGAGTTGAATATTCCTGATTAGCATATAGATCAGCCGAGCTTTCTTATATTCTGAGAAATTAGATAAACAACCGAGATCTGAGGTACATATAATGTATTCAAGTGTTGCTCTATCCGGTAATGCATCTTATACATGCTGTAAATTTTCTCTCTTAATAAACAGTATAGAAATAATGTGGAATATCGTATTCGATACTATATGTATTTCTCACCACTAATCAGCTCTATGTAGTGCTGAATAAAACCCCGGAGATGGTTCTTTACCTTTCTATTCCTTCCCCAGAGTGTAAATCAAATCTAGAGCAAAATATCTTTGAACCAGCAAATATTTTTGCACAATCAATAGAATTGATTAAACAGAGTTTCTGTATTATGGAAGCTTTGTCAGGTTCCTCTCTATATCAAATTTCATATTTTTGGTTAGCATAAGACACTATAGGATATATGTACTTTTCAGAAAACAATACAGGCTCCTCTTTCCAGCTGTTTATTCATATACCTGACTCCAACTTCTTGACAGCCTCAAGGAGGCTATCAGCAGATTTAATATTATTGTCCTCAAGCTCTATGCCTTACCAGAAGAATCTATCAGTGTAATTCTATAGTAGCAATACTTCAATAAAGTACCATAAAACTTCAAAGACATTCTTGCTTCTGAATGGGCATCACATCTTCTTCTTATATCTTTCGAGTAGTACAACATCCCTTTATAATCTTTGTGTAGCTCGGTGTATTATCAGTAATACTATTTCAACTAATTGTATTCTGTCCTAAGTCTCTGGATAATCAAGGCATGCCGGGTTGGAATCGTTAATCTTTACGTCAATCTCATCATATTTTTTCTGCGATGTTCCTTTCATTTTATCATATCCTTCACTGTATGTTTGGAATTCTTAGATATATTAGTTGGAGATTAGGCTAGAGTCAACCTCTATTTGCAGAGTATGTTTAAGAACTTCTATAGCCTAAATAGCCCATTTTATTATGCTCTCCAACTATACGTATCTATTATGTGCTGTTCCGATATAGTTACTATATCAGGTAATTTACTTTATTTTTCCCCACACTAAGGCCCTTGGAACTCTTGTTCTATTTTACAAGAAATTTAAATTGATTGACAACAGCACAAAAGAGATATAAAAAATAAAACTTCCTTACTCTCTAGATGAACAGATTTGGTAATCGAAAATAGAGCATTTGACCGGAACTATATCCTACTATAGTTATCCAAAAAGACTGAAAAGGGTCAAATTGGACTAACTTGGTCAGAAGATCTTGTCAGTTTATTTAGTATATATCAAGGGATAGAAAAAAACAGACTAACATGAAAATCTTCCAAGTTATATTGTATAGCCTATTTCTAATTGCAAGGGCCACTGGTTGGTCTCTTCTTTCCAGGGCCAACATTGTACAGGTACTTGAATGACGTTCAGCCCCTCACGAACCCCTTTAAGTGTTAGCTTTCGGACTACATCTAGCTCTGTTTCTCGGTAAATCCTCTCCACTTGCTTTTTATATTGATTGTTTGATATTGGAGGTCCTGATGGAATGAATATGAGCAATAGCTCAGGGCTGTAACGGACTCATAGAAGTTATAAGAAAATCTTCCTTAACCCCTATATCTGCACTTACTTCCTAAAAATTGCTATAATATAAGTAATGGCAACTATATCCTAAATGTCTAGTATGGTTTATGCAGCAGAAACATGAAATACAACTCAAGGGCCATGCCGGAATCCTACCAGCCCTGAGGCGACCTTACTTTCTATCAATATCTACGATTCCTTCCAAAATAATGTTATCATATAAAAAATGTAAATTGTAACCTGAACCTCTGATATACTTTTTTTGAGGCATTGCAAACTTTGAAAAGGCGAAACCTAATGTCAAGGGCTTATATGCCGTAACCAGATATTCCTTATCTGAAATCACATCTAGAAGCCGGGGTAGTTACAAGCCTACCTATCACATCACTCTACCTTGACGTTCGTCTGAAGAGCTCGTTCATGTTTGTTTAATCTATCTTTTCAAGGTACAAGCTCAACTTGTTCAATTTTTACCTTAAGACCACTATACCCTTGCATTCAATTGTACAGATACAGACCAATATTCATTTGTCAAGTTTGGATATTTAATAGTCACTTTCAACTAGTCTGAGTTGTTAGCACTCTTGATACTATGACGAATACCATGAATGATACCCTCTTCTCTATTTAAACCCCTCGCTACTGCAGTCCTTTCTTTCACTTTACTGTTTCATTTAGCTTCTAATCATTCCATTGCTTATTATTATTATTCTCAGATCTTCAAACTCAAATGTTCTCTTCACAAGAACATAATTATACATAATGGATAATTGTTTTAATCAGTCATCAAGTGTCACTCAAATTTGATATCTAAGGTACAGGTAAGTCTGATTCGTAACTCCAGATTTGTAAAATAAGCGATTCTCCGCTCTTTCATATACTAAACTGATTTGTATCCATAGAATCAGTTACTGTTAAATGGAAGATTTAGATCACTTCTACTGCTAGAAGTAAGTTTGTACCATAATTCCTCTCTTTTCTTTTCTTCCTCGTCCTCCTAGAAAATTGGCCTCAGTGGACTAAGCTTTCTCATTTCCTTCTATGGTACTATGATGCACAGGTTAGTTCTAGAAGGAACTTGCGTGTACCTCATATGACCTGTTCTAACACCTTTTCTTAAAGTGAATCAATAGCTGACTACTATTGTACAAATATATTACTGGCTCCCTGTTTTTAGTTGCCATCCACCCCCTATAGTTTGCTTCTTGTTTGTCTCATTTGGACTATTTTCCAAGATGCAATTACTACTAATCACTATATGCAGGATTTTTTGGGATATTATATTTTCTGATAATACCAAAAATGTCCTAGCCTAAATCCGCTCAGCCTTCTATACCTCCGATATCCTCATTTTTCAAGATAATCTAATTGATTAATAGTATATCTCCGATTTGTTGTACCACTACTGCCATCTTCTAGACTGAGCTCAACCTCAATAATAAGAGACAAACTGTAGACTTGAGGTGAAATATCTGTTAGGAGTAGCCGATATCGTGTCTATTATTAGGCTAGCCCTATAGCTTCTAAACGGAGCTTATCTAGGAAGTGTGTCGTGTAATCCAAAGATTATTAGTAAAGTAATTGATTGATAAAAGTGTAGTGGGGTAATAATATTTTTCTAAGATAATAACTTTTAATATTGATAAGATCTCTTCTCTAGTTGCTTGATGATGATTGTAAACCTAGGGAGATACTTTGATATTTATATTCTGCGTCTGAGTATTCACGAGCTATATGTGCTAATCTTACTAACTAGGTCTTTACTAAATATTTTCCTTTTAAGAGGAAAGTGCGAACACCTTCTGACCTTGACAACTATCTTGTCCTTCGCGTGATATTATGAAGACGTATACTATCATATTACGAAGAGAATATATGATCACTGCCAGTAATAGGTAAGTGTATAGTACACACAGCGTGACAAGCTACCGGAATGATATTCTCCTCTGAACCATGCAAGAAGTGGCTAACTCTTCAGGTCGTCAGGCCATTCAATGTAATGTGTCATTCAAACTGCGTATACATTAGGCTTTGGTATAACTTTCACTTATAATCGCCCCAATAGCTATTAAGGCACAAGGCCCCTAGCTTACTGACTGGTTCTGAGTGGCACTGTTGGTTTCCACTATGTGCATTTAGATCCTTTAACTTATAGGAGTGATTTCACTTACGCGTCAACTCTCTTGTTTTACCTCATACCTTTGACTTTAAGGGCCTATAGCTTTATGCAACATGGACCGAGTTGGTCTGACCAACTTGCATAATATTTGCTAGGTTATCCTCTCATATATCCTGCAAATAGTATCTGGTCAAATAGAGAGCAGCAACGTATAGAGTGTTATGGTGAGCGGTTACTGGGGAGAAGATCCTGAGTAAGATTACGACTAGAATAAGTACCTGACACAATGTAGTGTGTCAACATCGGGGCCGCAGTGGTATGAGTAGGAAAATACAGTCGTGTATTTTTCAGGGTCTATCCGCAGGAGTCTTTGCACTTCAGAAGTCTATGTGCTAGAATTCAGTACTGCATACATGAGATCCAATATGCCCAACAACATCGCTGTCGATAGATATAGTGGCCAGAAGAGTAATGAGAGCAAGATCACGTCGTGCAGATAGATTATTGACAGTTGATTACCTGAACTTAGGATGGAAGTTTTGGAATACTGTACCCTCAGAGGCTTCTAAGTCAAATTGAACTCTCCCCGAAAATGGCGAATATTGGGCCTTCCACCTTGCTCAGAATGACATTAGCATGAATATGCTGAAAAAGTCAGCTAAATCTCAAAAAAATACCAGACGTATATCTAATGTGGAGTAAGAGGGGAAAGGTATGGATACGGGATCCAGATCCAGGTCTGAAAAAGATATTGCTCACCCCCAACTGATAGTTCACAAGAAGCAACTTATCTGAAGAAGATTTATTTTGACAATCACTACTGAGCCTGGGTAGGTTTGCCCACTCTTATGGATCATGCATAGTAATAGTGCTATACTAAACAAGAATTGGCAGTCCATTCTGAGGCACTACACTGTACAAGAGCTTGATGAAACTGTCTGTCACTATTTATGGCATAGTGAGCACCTCTTGCAATTAATTGAAATCTCCCATTACATTCAAGGGCTGAATGTCACTTCCAATAGCACCCACCAGATCCAATTGATCGATGCGCATCAGGCTAATACCTAGCGCGGTCTCTTCAAATACTCCACTCTTACTATCGTCTGCTTCCTTAACCAAGTACCGGTTAACACTTCTGATGGTAAGAACTCTGCTCTCAGCAGTACACCTCTTATTGTATACAGTCAAAATTATTTTGCCTAAGGCCAATTCGACATTGCAGAGTTTTACCATATGCTAGAATGGGACTCTATTCAAGAGGACAATCTCAAGTACCACAGGAGGCACAGAGGAGCCTTTCTCAAGTCACATAAGGGCTGGCTGAGAAGTAATCTAAGCAATTATTATATGGTTATTAGGTTCCAGAACCCCTCACGAGAACTGATTTTGCATGGTCGAGTACAGCAGGGTCTAGATTATATATGGTAATATGCAGTACAAGATATCTCACATATGCCTGCTCCACTTGGAATCCCACCTCCTGCATATGAGGGGTCAGTATATAACTCTGCAAAGGAATAAGCTGATTATTACAATAGCGACGATAGGGGCTATGGAAGCCATTGATGCCTAATAGGCATTGCCTAGTTTTTGTTTAGGCTAGGTAGCATCTTTTTTATGGCTATTGAGTATTATTTCTTTTTTTCAAAAGCATTCTTAGTTGTTGCTGTCATTGCTATCTATTGGTTTGGAGTCAAAGGGTTGGCAGTTTTATGTCTTATCTCTGATAAGCAGGATCTACTTTGTACTTTGAGATATGTTTTATTTTGTGTGATTGGGTTTTTCTTACTTGTTTGGTCCTCATTCCTATTATTTTGCAGAGTTTTATCTGACTCGTTTTTACACTGGGCTGTATCTTCTTTATATCGTTTAGTAGTTGTTCTTTAATTTCACTAGGTTTCTTCTTTCCTCCTTTGCTTCTGCTTTGCTTCTAGCTATTAATTGTATTGTTAATCCTGTTTGCACTATTATACAACTTTCATATAATTTACCAGTAAGTCTTAGATTTTAATGCCTGCCGTAGTTTTTTTTAGTAGTAGAATTATCATGGTGGAAAAGAAAGCTTTTCTGGAAAGCTAAATGTCCTTTTCATTGTTGATCCTATCTTAGTATGTATAATCCAATCTTTGGAACAGATAAGTTATGTTCATTCAAGTCTCGTGTATCAAATGAAGTCCTGGTAATCAGAACTAGACAGTCTCTACATGGCTCACAGCCATTCATATATAAGCTTTTTTAAAATATTTGTTGACAAGAAGCTAGTGGTATAGTCCGAGCCTATGCCAATGATGTACAAGGACCCTGAATTATATCTGGAGTTCTTATACAAACATAGAACTCATTTATACCCAATATGACACTTTGAGTTCAAATCCTGTTGAAGCTTTCATCCATTCTGGAAATTTCTGTTTCTCCTCTAGTTATTTTATATAACAAGCAATCATGAATGGAAATAGAAGCAAGAGCCAGTTATACCTTCTGAAGGCTATAGAGAATTCTTTCCAGACTTGAATATCTCATTCTTGACTATAGTAGTAGCTGAAGCCCCCACAGCTTAGCTATTATTATGGAGACCTCCAGTAGCAAGAGTTGATATTTCAACACTAGTACTGAAGATAAAATCATGAGTAAATCTATTTGTAGCATAAGACCAGAGTACAAATATTGATGAGGATCTTATTCCTCCTATCCATTACCAATAGGACTAAGGGCATCTTGCTCTACCTCTTCCACAGCTGCTACCACAGAGAGTCAGGAGCTAGTTAAGTAGTGTAAAGCTAATTATTTGTTCAATTGACCTACTTATAAGAAAAGATACAGAGGATACTCTAATGTCTGTTTTAAATAACCCTGTGCAGGAGTTGTCATGACGAAAGCTGGTAGGACAATTACATTCAGGCCATCTTAGAAATCGATAATTATTATGCTTCTCCTTATGTATTCCTGATATTGCTGAAGATGAACAAACTATGCTGTCCAATTCTTGATGTAGTATTGCTACTGTGAACTTTCCAGCCTAAGATATAGAGATGCCCCTCTTACGATATACAAAAGGTAATAAATTACAACTGAGGAGAAAATTGTCTTTGAGAATAGTGCAAATTTAGTCTGGTATCACATATGGAATATTTATCGCTTTTAAAAGCATGTCTAAAATGGTATACTTCTTGAGAGCTATTAGGTAAAAGTAGCTACCAAGCTAGGTTAGAGGGGTATAGAGATGAGATAGAGGACAATGACTTTTGTAAGTTTTCTAATTGATACAAAACATCCTATTTAAGACCAATCACAGCTAATCAGATATATTTAGTTGAAATCAAGGCAGTTAAATGCTAGGTGACACCTGGTTTCTGAGATCAAGAATACTATAAAGTACCTATATAACTTCTTGTACAAATGACAGATGAAATAAAGGTACAAGTAGTTCGTTTAAAGGGGGAATAATCGCTTTGCATACTATCTAATCAAACAAAGAGTGAGTAAATAGAGATTGTCCTCAATGGAATGGGCAAAGACTTACCCTAATAGGAATGTGGTTGATAGTTTGCTGGGCCAAGGATAGCAAAATTATTTTTCATCAGTGGTACCAAGGTGTGGGAATGCAGGGGACTACTGATAACACTTTTCTCCATTGTACTAACGACATCCTAATATGCCTTACTATGGCATGTATATATTATGCCCGGAGGGTTTGGTAGTCCAGATCATTTGTCCAGCCTTCAGAATTTTCACCTCAGAATATACAAAGTTAGTTACGTCTTTTCAAAGTCCAAATCCACTATCTTGAGGCCCATCATACCAACCAGTAAAGTTGAGATATATCTTCAACAGGGGGTAATCTGGCACGGAAGACTATCTCCTGTGAGAATAAAGCTAGTTAAGGGCACAAAAAGAGGTATCACAAAGATGCTGAGTGAGAGTAGCTTTATTCAGAACTAAGAGTCTACCGCTGCATGGGAGGACAAAGAAGTCTTAAGATATTTGGATTTACAGATTTCAGAGAATTAGTATGGTGAGATGGATGACAAAAATTTGAATTATAAAGGAGGTGATGCACTTGAGGCTCTGCAGGAGAGGTATACATTAGTCAATATAGATTATATGTCAGAAGCACCTTTAGTGCTTCCACAAGCTGGCAGCTAAGATTTTTGCATCCTGAGCACCTGGAGTACCTGGAGGTTGTTTGTCACACCAAGGTGCCTCTAGAAGTAGGTTATACTAGAAGGTTACCTTCCTTCCTTCTAGGCACTATATACCATAACATGAGCGTCTAGATTCTCAACTCAGCTAATCTCCTTCCAGAATACCTCCTGGTCAATACCAGACTTCTAAATGGCTTGCTAGCCTTCTTTCCAACTATTACGAATAGGGCTAATCTTGGCAACGAGAGATGAGTTCGTGTGGGTGCTTGGTGAGCGAACTACGGTACGGTTAATCTTAATATTACATTATAGTATTCTACATTCAAAACTTAACCTTTCAGCGAGCGAAAATGCCAGTTCAATCTACCCTGAGAGTGAGTGATATTTAAAATACTCTATGGTGTTTTGGTTTATCAGCACTTAGGCACTTCACACTATATTCACATTACACTCCACCCTAAATATTCACAATATTAGTCTAGTCCTCAGGACTCCCCCACCTGCACTTTACAGATCACTAATCTGATACTAGTATTATACTAGACTAAACGCTAGCTACACATCTATATAGGATTCATCTCCACATAGCTATTATGGATAGAGCTAGACGCCTGGTAATTTCAGAATGCGATGCCTGATTCCGTCACAAGTGGTAGGCAGAGTTGATATCTCACAGGGGGCTTGTTGGGCCCATCACCAGCTACACAATGGTATAATATTTATTGAAATTGTATGAAATGTCAGGGTGTTAAGGACCTCCCTGAAGTGCGTAGGTATAAAGTAAGGAGACTTTGACTCAATGGTGGATTACTCCTCAGCCACTCCAAAGATTCCAATTTTGTTTATAAGAGCTTGTTAGAATTGTTGCTGGCTACACATATTACAGGGCATTCCTATTGATTGTTGTGTAACAGGTAATGACCTGTCTTACTCGCCAAGTCTTTACTTGTCAAGACTTTGAGTACCTATATCCTTCAGTATTTCAATTTAAGCTCGTTAGGCTCCTTACTTATCTTGCCCTAGTAGCTAACCCAATATTATTAAAGGAAGTTCTTCAAGATGTAAGATATGTTCAAACTTATAATAAGGATATTTTGTATTCTTATAAAATCACTTTATATAGGAAATAATATGCAATAGTTGTGTAAAGAACTAACTATCCTCCACTTGCCCTCCTTATATAGTTCTTACCGCAATAGCTCTGCAATCCAAAACGTAACTATGAGTCCCTATCTTGACTGATGTAAAATGATAACTTCATATTACTCAAGAGAGTCATTGATCAAGTAGACTAAACTTAAAAAAATATCAGTCTTGCTTAACTCATATATGAAATCTCATGACCGAACTTAGTTATAGTGAGTAATAACCAAAACCCGAAGGTATGTAAGTATGTAAGTACGATAACTTGTGAAAACCTACAAACTATACTGGGTTTGTAACAACACAACAGGATAGGTTTCTTTAATAAATTGACTCTGACGAATAACGGCGATATGACGAAACACAGTCAGTGATGGTTGGTGAAACCAAACGAAACGCCAAGCTACTCACAACGAAAGCGATTGCACCACTCAGGAGAGGGGAAAAAACTCTTCACTTCACTAACGATAATAGACTCACACACACTCTCATCAACAACTAACTAGGGATAAGACAGAAGTATATATCCATTATGACCTATCATAAGTTACCTCTTAGATGATATGTCCCGCCTGTTGTTTTCTGAACTTTGATGATAACAAAAGACCAACAAACTGAACCACACACTATTTCCGCAATTTTCCCTTCCTGTGTTTGACTCTCTTACAGAGTTCCTACAGCCTTCCACGTGAGTTCCCCTTTCCCTTCCGCAAAAGAAATCATGCTAACAAAGGAAAGACAAGCATAACAAAGTAACCTCCTGCTCCCGCCAAAGGCTCTGTACCTCTGATATCTGAGTCCCCCTTTTGATACCCTTCCGGCGATTTGTTGAGTATCAAGGAACCGGCTCCTGGCAGGCGTACGTCCGGGGCTTCTTTTTCTGAACGATAAAGAGACAGGCTGAGTGCGTGCCAGTGAGCTATGTGCAGGTCCGATATGGGGACCATGCCAAGTAGCTTCAGGGTTCCAATAGTTTCATCCCTGTCACATCAAAGCTGAGGAAGTTATTGCCTTCGATAGAGGGGGTATTAGGTATTTAGTTAGCAGATCTTTACTCAATAGCAGATTACTCAACAACTGCTAGACGAATTCTAATTCTGTTACCTGGAGGTTGTTGGGCTCGTCTCCAACTACACAACAGTATAAGGTTCATCACTGTGGCATCAATGCTTAGGAAATCACTGTCTTCTGTGGACATGATGTAAGGATTTATACTGAGAGAAATTGACTGCATGGCATATGCTGCTACAATGGCTCCAGAGATTGTGGTTCTGTTTACTAGAGGGTGTTGGGCCTGTCTCTAGCTATGTAATGGTATAAGGTTCGTTCCTGTCACATGAAAACTCAAGAGGTCACCACTCTTAGTGAAAGTACTAAGGTGGCTTTTTTTGACTTGATGGCAGATTCCTCCACAACTACGAGACAGATTCCAATTCTGTTTCCTGTAGGTTCTTGGGCTCAATGGTAGCTACATCCTGGCATAAGGTACATTCCTGCACGGTTAAAACTCATAGATACACTGTCTGTTCTAAATAGAGTGCCCAGAGGAAAAAGGGGGAGGAGGATGGGCTTGTATATTAATAAGTAGTAGTAATAGTATTAGATAAGGAGTAGACTATTAAAAAGTACTGGAGAAAATCTAGTTTGTGAACTGAGTCAGAGAAGGGAAAAGAGAGGACCATTCATATGATATGAATGTCTGTAGTACATTCTGGAGATTGTGTATCCTCTCTGCAAAAGTTGCTAAAAATTGTATATCCTATCTAGAGTGCTTCCTGGATATTGTGTGTTAGGTTTAGGGCATGCTAAAGGTTTGATACAATATGTGGTTGTGTCTGGACCCAGGTTTTGCACTGCCCTGCGTCTGGAATTAAGGTAGATATTTTGAGCCTTCTATGCTTGAGAAGCACAGGAAGCACAGAAAACATATGATAATTTTCAAGTTGGCTGATGTGATTAAGCTGATTAACTTCCTATTTGTGATGAACCTTACTATTTCAAATAAAATAAAATAAAATAGTAAATAAATAAATAAATAAATAAATGAAAGTATTTATATTGAATTAATATACCACTTAGTGTTAGACTTCAACCTAGTCTCGGAGGTAAAAGGTCTAGGAGAAAGTCACGTTTAGCCAAGGGATTATCCTCAACAGCTTTAAGGAACGCAGCAGGAGAGCACAGTAGAGAGATAGGGAATTGACATAAATATGGATAATCACTGAATAGACCATCTACAGTGCAAACTGGAAGAATCTGGTCAAATTGGTGTTCGTCAATAAGGACAAGGTTAGGGTGGGATGAAGTCAAGTGGTAAGTATAAAGAGAATAAGGAGAAATAAGCAAGGATAAAAAATTGCAGAGAACTACGAAAAATTGTGTGTTTGGCCTATCGGAAGTGTGATTGAAATGGGAAGCAGAAGTTAATGAGTGAATGATTCATGGTGGCAGAGATAGAGGGTAGATAAATTACAAAGGAAGAGTCAAAGCTTGAATTGAGTGTACAACTGTGGGTTTGGGCTGTTAGGAAGCATGATCAAACTGCAGAGCAGCAATGTATAAGAAATCAATTCATGATATAAGAGGTAAGGCCAGAAAAAATATTGAGGAAAGGACAAAGCTAAATGGACTGTGCAATGGTAAAAAGTAGATATACAATGTCCAGAAGGAGAGATAGAGCAACGAAATAGTTGGATAAAAAAACAAGAGCATATTGGCTGGGAGATAATCCTCTCTTGGTTAGGTATACCCAAGAAAAAAGGTCATTGAATTTTATAATTAGGCCCCCTATGCCAGATGGGCCTCATTAGTTATCGGGGCAATATGTAAATTGTTGCTGATGCTTATAGATCTTAGTTCTTATAATTATCTTAATAACAACTACAGCAATGAGTCCTGCAAATTTGAAATACCCAGTGGGCACACTAATCTTAATATATATCTCCTGAGAATATAAACTTCTAAATCATCTCTCTTTTGTGTATATAATCATTATTGAGAAATAGGAGACTATTATTTTATTCCGGACAAGGGAAGGTTAAATTTTTTCAAAAAGCTATTCAGCTATACTTAAGAGTGAAAGGAGTTGAACTGGTACCTATTATCTGGAGTCCCAGATAGTAAGTCCATTCTGTATCTGGAAATTAGTAAATAAATAATAGTTGCTTAGTTGAAGTGGTAAAGGTGTTTATTCTAAGAGGCTAGTTGGTTGCTATACTCTCAATCCCTGGGTTAAACTATGAAAGTTGGCAGCTTCTTCAACTACAACTTTCAGAATTCTCTCTAAAGCCTCTTCCATCATTGCCTCTTATATTCTGCTTCTTTCTCTAATCTATATTTTATTCATGCAGAAGATTTTCCATTTCTCATCTTAGTATCTTCATTGTACTTTTTTCAATATTCCGTAAAAGTCTCCTGTTCAGATTCATCAGCATATTCTCTCTCCTCTCTATTACTATTGACAGGTGAATCGAATTTATCCCAATACCAAGCTGGATTGCCACAAAAAACGAAGGCAAAGTAGGTAGAATCGGTAGAGTAATTTCACTTAGGTAATGAAAAAGGTTTTACTAATACTGCAAGAAGCAGAAGTAATGGTAGCAGAGAAATATTAGAGATAATCATACTCATAATTTTGCCAGATCTCAAGTACTTTAGTATCAGAAATACCAGACTCATTACTATCAACACAAGTTGCTACTAAAGCTAGATTATACTTCGTAATTTCATCTTTAATATTGGTAGAAATGGGCTCTGAGGTTATCCATAGTTTATTAGTTTTATTATTTTATATAATTAAAGATTTTAGATATCTTCTACATTGAAGAAAGAGAGTATATTGGCAATAGCATCAGAAAAATCTATTCCTATTAACAATACTCAATATCTGCACTCAGCTAAAGTAAATAGTAAAGCTATGGTACAAGTACTAATACTCTGTAATATGCTTGTAGGTATCAAAAGATTCTGAGAAGGAGATCTTGTGATATTGAATGCTAGTAGGGGAAGCTTCAATGTAATTTCTATAAGAGATATATGTAAGATGAAAGACTAATAGAGTTACTGTTCTACTTGTATATTATTAAAGAAAAACATTCTTGTAAGGCTGGAGAGTTCAAGTCTAGCAACGATCTCAAACTCTTTAAATACATATAAAACATAACCAAATATCCTACCCAAATGTAAATAGCAAAATATAAAGCGAGATGAGTAGTGAAACTTCTAAGTCTGAAACAAGATCATTGACGAGACAGGATATAACAAACAAAACAAGGAATAGAATCAAATATGGAAGGCATCACGACAAATGTACTGATCGAGCAATAGATAGGAGAGCAGTACAGAGTATTCAAATTGGGTACAATGAGTAGAGTTTGTTATGGAACAGGACGGGGCGGATTTTGCCCTTGGAGGCCCTACCATTACATGACGCTAGGGGGTGTATTTTCTTCCATCACCCTACCCCGTCCCTCTCTAAGGCCCAACCCCACTTATTCACTGGACGGGCTTCTGTTTTTCAATACCAAAAGTTTATAAGGACCTGTTGAGGGCATGAGTGAGGTGGAGCCCTAGTCCCAGGTAAGGGGGAGGAAATAGGGACAATATGCCCCACCCAGGGCCGGCAAGGGGGATGGAACAGGGAATTTTGCTGGGGACTCATATTTTTCTGGGCCCTGGAGACCCCATAACGAATGCTAACACGGAGCGAAGGGTGTAAATAAGCAAGTAAAGCAATATACTACACAATAGACTACTCTAACAATATGGAAGATAAAAGGCAGGAATTTGTGTTACTAGAGAATCACAAATTGGCAATATCCAATATCAGTTCAGTGAAAATAGCAGAGATACTACTGAATTCTGTTATACTCTCAATAGGTGAGTTCACAAAGATATCTTGGCAATTTCTATATAATGTCTGAGCAATTGCTTGGTTTGGCAAATTTCTTTGCAAAATTCCATTTTGATTTACTGGAGTCAACTCTAGTATCCTATTAAATCACTATATAAAGAGATCTGTTCCATACAGGTAAAGGTACTCAAGAGAGATAAATGTTCAGCAATTTCTCAGCAATTTCTCAGCAAACATTCTCCTTCAACAATAGTGAATATCAGCATTCAGCTAAAGTACAAGGTTATGCATTCAAATTAGTACTAGCACTCAATGGATGAGTTTACTGTAATCACTCAGGAATTTCTCAGCAAAAATACAATGCCTATTTACAAGGGTTAGTCCTGATCTCTAGCTAAAGTACCCGTTAAAACTCTCTTACAAGTAAGAGTACTGAACGTGAATGTGCCAACTGATATCTCAGCAGTTTCTGGGCTTTGTCTTGGCAAAATCCTATTTACAAGAGCCAACTCTGGTATCCTTTTAATATACTATTTGAATGAGCCGTCTAGTGTTCGTTATGTGGCGGGGTGGGACAGGTTTGCCCTCGGAGGCCGCGCCATTATGCGGGTCTGGGGGGCATATTGTCTGTCTGCTCCCGCTACACCCACATCCGAGGCCCAACCCTACTCATTCCCTGAACAGCCCCCATTTTTCACCATCAAAATTTTATAGGGGACTGTCCAGGGCATGTGTGCGGCAGGGCCCTGATCCCAGGTAGGCGGGAGGAATAGCAAAAAATCTACCCTTCCCCAGGCCAATAAGCGGGCCCGGGAAGGGAATTTCACTGGGAACCTCTTTTTTCGGGGCTGCGGAGGCCATGGAACAAACGCTAGAACTCTCCCATCCAAGTACAGTTGCCCAAGAGAGGTGAACCCTCAGTGATTTCTCAGTGATGTCTTGTCAAAAACACTGCTACTATTTACCCAAGTTAATCTAATATTTCATTAATGAATAAGAGTAGCACCTAGTGTTCATTACGGGGCCTCCGCGGTCACGAAAAACACAGGTCCCGTCGAAATTCCCTGCCCAAGCCCGTGTAATTGTGGGGCCTCTGCGGGTAAAACCTGCCCCGCCCCGCCTCGTAACTCACGCTAGTAGCGCTCTATAGTAGTACAGGTAAGGTTCTCAGAAGGGTATTATGCTTGGCCATTTTCTGGCAAAATTCTGTTCCTATATGTAGTAGTTATTATCTAATATTCTACTGAAAACAAAATTTTCCAAAGGGTGATCTAATCATCAGATAACATGATCAGATGAGATTTGGTGAATTGAGATAAAGTGTGTATATTAGGCTTTATCAATTCCCTAATGAGCAAATGCATAGACACAATATACTATGTAAGGTAGTGGGCCTGCGGAGGGGAATTCGAATGAAGATAAGAGGAGGAAGTGCGGCGAGTGGGAGTCAAGTGCGGCGAGGTGCGGGAGTTGATAAGGCAGGGCGGAGTAGAGTAGGGAGATGGGTAGGGGGGGATGGAAGTTGCAAGGTAGGGAGGGGGGTGGGTAGACAGGAGTGGAGTGGAGTAAGGGGGTGAGCGGGAGAGGAGTTGAGAGGAGGAGTACGGTAGAGAGAGGAGAAGTAGAGTACAGAGTGGAGTGCGGCGGGAGGGGGGTGGGGGGGAGGAGGTGGTAGAGAGAGAGAGGAGGCAGGGGGCAGGGGAAGGGCCTCTATATCCAGAGGGAAGGGTAGATTCAGATTCACTGTTAGTAGACTTTTCAAAATAAATCGTAATAAACATAATATTATGGTAGTTCTGAAATTCTTTCATTAAACACACTCGGGAACTACAACCGTCGAGGTCTCGAGAGGGCTCTTGCTAGTTAGTATTGTATTAAAGAGTAGAGTATGAGAATATACCAGAGTTGGGAAAGGCTTTGTTTTGCTCCTAGAGCTTAACCCTAATTTTTCAGAATGCACTGCCTCGCATTACTTCTCTTGGCTCAACCATGCCTGTGAGGTGTTACTGAAGAGGGATAAAAAGAACTAGAGCAGAAAGGAATAATAGTAGATAAAAAGACTAAAGCTAGAAAAAGATCACATAGTGCAATCTTTTATTTTCCCTCTTCACTAGACTTTTTATCCGTAGGTATGATATCAGGTTGGTTGGCTGTTGTTCAAGGTAAAGGGCTCGGATTTGTGATTATGAACTCAGTTTGATCAACTGTACAGTTACCTGGCCTTTCCCTCCCAACACCTCCCATAACTCATTTCTGCACACGATGTCTACTTAACCTGCCGTAATCCAAAGTGCCAAGGGCAATGTTTTCGAATGATTTATTTAGGTTAACCCGCAAAATCATTCCTGTTTTGTACGAAAACATTCCCCCTATGCCTTATAGAAATTTGGGACCTAGATGGTTAGACAAATGCGCCCCTAGTAGGTTAACTGCAACGTCTTCTTTCTTTTCCCAATACTCAATTAGATTCAGTCTTTTTTTTCCCCATCCATCCATCCACCTGCAAAGGACCCAAGAACTACCACTGCAAATTCTCCCCTATTATCCTGACATCAAAGTAATAAACAAACTAACGTAATTTAAGGCGTAACCGCCCATGACGGGGTTACCGACCACAGCAAATAGCCAATATCTATCTAGCCACCCGAGGACGAAATGATCTCCCATGCTCCGCAAAAACTCTATCGATGTTTGCCACCATCTCAGCAATCCTCGATGCTCTTCTAACTTCCTCCCTCCCCTCATCCTTTATCACAATCCCATCAAAACCCTGCCTATCCCCTTCCAAATCACCCTCACCCTCACTATACCAACCATCCTCCTGCCCCAATGCCCCTATAGAAGACCCTGTAGAATAGAACTCCCCATCCTCCTCAATAATAACAACCTTTTTTTTTTTTGTTGGAGTTACTGGCCGTTCCATCCCTTCTGTAGTGCTCTTTTTCTGCCGCTTCTGCTTGCCGGCCCCTTTAGCGGCCTTTATGGCATCAGCCGCCTCTCTTGCCTCGCGTAATCTTAATACCTCCTCTGTATCAATAACACGCGCTTTGGTAAGACGCCGGCGGTCTCCAGTCTTCACCTTAGATGTTTTGAGAACCTTTTCCCGAAACTGCTTATGAGTTTCTTGTTCAATTTCCTTCTCAATAATCATTTGCTGAAGACCCTTTGACAAAGAATCTATAATCGTTCGTAATTCTCGTGCAGGGGTAGCATCTCCTTTGACCATTTTAACTCCCCGTCTTGCTAATAGGCAGGTATTGTGTGAGGTTCGTGGGGTAGGAGGGATATGCGTAGTGGGTTCCTTGGTGCGCGAGTGTCTTGTCTCGCTTCGTGCATCCAATACACGTCTTGGATTCAAAGGCTGTATGCCAGCCGCCTCCCACGCCCGTAGGACATTTTCTACTGTATATGCACGTTTCCGTGCTGGTAGCAATATCCTATATGTTAATTAATTAGTGGGGTTCCTGTTAACCTAAACTTCATAATATATTACCGCAGAAATTCTCCCTTATTCATCCCTTCTTCCCCCTTTGCTATCCATTCATCTAGTCCTGCACTATAGTAGTACTGTAGAGGCCCAAATAACCCCACATCGAGCGGCTGTAGGAGGTGTGTTGAGTGGGCGGGGTAACACAATGGAATTACTCGGTGGGAGAGGCAAAACTCGAAAAATTCCCATGTAAGATGGGAAGTATGACCATCAAGCAAGAGTAACCGATATTTCCCTTGCGCCCTATTACAACATCTTTTATTAGCTGTCCACAACTGAGTAGATAGACTTGTAGATTAGTCAATAATTAAATAGTATGATCACGATACTTACCACGCTACTGTGGACGGTTCAAAGTTTTTTTCCAGCCATTCTACCCCAAGTTCCTGATCGGTCCAACCTTTTTCGAGTAGGAAAAAGTGGCTTTATCTCCCTTCCGCAAGGCTGCATACCAGTCCATATAATGTGCCTCTCCTTTATTGACAAGCATTGGAGGTAAAACATTCCCAGCTGCTGAAACGGCCTCTATCGCAGTTACCAATTCCCGGCTTCCATCGTGTGTTAGTCTTGGGTTTTTCCTCCCCCTTCTACATATTACCTTACATCTTTCTCCCTTCCCCATCATAAACCCTTTCTCATCCATATTATACATATTCTCAGGGATGATTCCATAGTATTTGATCGCCCATGACAGCTATATTTCGTAATTAGTGACTAATAAAACAAAGAAAAAGCACCAAGGGTCCCACCTTGGTAAAATAGTCTCTAAGTACCGCTGGATTGCTTGCTAATGCCCGCTGTCGGTCCAATCTACTACTAAACCTGCTTGCTAGTTCAGGATTCCTGTCCAAGAAGCGTTTCAGCCAATGTTTTCCCAGCCTTTGCTGCCCCGCACGCTTCTGAACAAGGTGCTCAGCCATCTGCTTAACTAGGGTAAGTTTAGGCGGAAATCCCCAGTCATCCAGTTGGTTACACCACCGAACAATAGCCTTTTCTTCCTGTTTGGTAAACAACTGCATGGGCTCGCGACTTGACTTCCGATCTTGGGCCCCATTTAGCCAGTCGCGTAGTGTTGAGTAAGGTACCCCATACTTTTCAGCCATTGCTCGCATGGATGAGGCTTCGTCCTTTCGGTAGGCCCGCATTGCAAGCTGCAGGTTCTTTTCATGCTCCGATTCTTTCTCTGTATTTCGCTGAGGCATGTTATGTTGTTTGGATATTGATACTTGCTTTCTCACCGTTATGTTGTACTTTGTGCGAAGGCGGGGTAGTTGTCTTGGCACTGATCGGTTTCACCGTCATGGTCGGTTACACCATAAATCACGTTACATACTATTGACTACTCTGGCGCAAATTGGGTATTCTAAATGAGGGCATGACGGGCATCGCCTCCCGTTAGTTGTCATCGTAGGATTGGAGGTGCCCTTTAACTTAGTAATAAATTAGGCTGAACATCCTAGAGCTTTGCTTACCTCTTAGGGACCGTTTACCTATAGACGGCTGTCAAGCAACCAGAGACGGTGCCGACCCTCAAAGAAGGTTGGTTAGATCAATGGGCTTTAAGCTATATACTAGACCGTATGTTAGTTAAATATGCAACTATTCTGTTTTATTTACCCACCTTCAACTGTCTTTCTTTTTCTTAAAATTAAATTTGTAAATAGGTGGTGGACTAGACCGTGGCGCCACAACTGTTATATGATAAACGGCACGAAAGTGTATGACCCATTTTCCACCGTCCGAGATTCCTGTAACTGGACTGTCAAAATGTTACATTGCTTACTCTATGTAAATAGCATCTACTTTGCTGTACTTCCCCCCACTGTCAAGCGCCCCTTTACGGTCGGAATGGCTCCAGGCTGTTAGACTGACGTCTGTAAATGTAAACGGGCCCTAAGTCCTGAGACAACCAGCACAACCACAATTCCCCACTAGGATTCGCTACCGGGCCTCCGGGGCGTGGTTTTGTGGTACCCTGCCCTGTCCCACACCCCGTCCATTCCCCAGACGGGCCCCTGTTAAGCACAGGTGGCGAGAAACGGGCCGGGGTGGGTCACCCCAAAAACTTTGGCCCCGGCCCCGTGCAACTGCGGGCCTGACGAGTGAAAACCCACCCCACCCCCGCCCAGTAACGAACTCTATTCTCCACCCACTCAGCTATCCCGATGCTACAATGGCTGAAGTTGATGCCACAGTCTGAATGAAAAGTCATTCTACCAAATGCCCGGCTCTTAGAGAGGGCAAATGAATCTAATATAAAGCCCTAATATTAATTGACTTTATAGTGCTGGTTATGATTTTGTTAGCTATCGTTATTGTCATGATGGGTGCACTTTGCCGGGGATTGTGGTTGCGCCTGTTGTTTCAGGGCCTATTCTCGGCCCGAGGACTTGTCCCCGGCAAGAAATATCTGGAAACAGAGATTCGGAAAATTTATGCCAAAAAATCTATGCGCATCGCAAATTCGCCACTCGTATTTCTAGATAGTCGTTGCCCGAGACAAGTACCAATACAGCTCCTGGGTTTTGAATGTTCCACAGGGGGAAAGGGCAGCAAACCTCGCTTGTTGAACATATAGAGCTTAGGCGCTGCCTTCGTAGCTGGTGATCTGGTGTATGCACGCCAAGTGCCCTAGACGGAACCGACTAAACTAGTCAAATATTAGCAGAGTGAGCCAGTTCCATAGTGTTTTTTTTGTTGTCGTTTTAGTTCATATGCTTGAGAATGTATAAAGGGGCACAAATGCTCCAGTTCTGGCGAGCGCGATACCATTGGATAAAGAGACTTAAATCCCTGGCTCCTTTACTCTTTCTTAGTTAACATTGTAACTAACTGGGTGGGATTTAGGTTCCCAGCTAGCCGGTTAGAGCGTGGCGATTGTTTGAGCGCCATGTCAACAGTTGTGGAAAAGTGATTGCAACACTCAGCCGCATTTTTGCGGCCTCCTATTCTTTGGGGGGTCTGAAACACTAGAATTCGTTACTAGCCAGATTAAGCAGCCGGCGGCTGTACTTGGTGAGTAAATAGACGCTCTCAGTCATTTTTCAGATCAAATGACTCAGCGATTCTAGTTAGCTTAAATATTCCCTCCACTCAAATCGCTCCAAAATAGCCTTAGCGCGCTGGTAGCGAGTTCTAGTGTTTCAGACCCCCCAAGGGATAGCTAAGGCTGCGCACCCGGAAGTGGAATAAAAGCAAGCCTACCGTAAAAATTGGGAAGACCCAGAATACGCTAGCAAGGGCAAAGAAGGTGTGGCAAACCGTTGCCCCCCTATAGAGGAAATTCAACTGCTAAAAGAGACAAAATTCAGTGCTTGGGTGGCGATCATGCGAAATATTATTCCCCCTTGAAGCAATTTCTCTTCCAGCTCTCTTCCAGCCGCGCTTTCGTACCCTTGCTAGCGTATTCTGGGTTTTCCTAATTAATGCGGTATCATCAAGTGCTTTCTCGACTAGAAAAGAAGTTGACAGAAATACACAGCAGTAAATGCTAAGCAGTTTTGTGAAGAGTTTCCCCCTCATTTTAAGGTGTGTTCACTTTTAATTTCACTCGATGATTTTAGTTGAATTCTGACACTAGGCGCTTTTCAACCCTGAGCAAAGCCTTCTCTTGGTGCTAAACTTGATGATAGCAGATAATAAAGTAACTCAACTCTTCCCCTAGCAATTTCGAGCCACCAAGTCTTCGGTAACAGCCAACCACTGCCGCAAGGACTTGAATAAGCGGCCCTGTACTAGGTAGTGCAAAAGCCCCTCTTCTGGAAAAGCGGCGAAAAGCACACCAAAAATATGCTCCCCAAAACAAAAAAATCAAAAATCCCCAGACCCTACTGGAAGGGGTAAAGTCCTAGCATAAGGTCATTTTATCCGAGCCTTTACTGTATCTGACAAAGATGAGGGCAGTACGCGATACAAAGAAGATGTAGGGCGCTCTGTCTGGTAGAAAGAGGAGATAAAATGGTCCTCAGATAGAATTGATAATATGAGGCTCTAAGCGCTTAAGGAAAAGAGTTTACTGGCGGTCGCTGGTGGCGGCATCTAAGAGGACCCCAGCATGATACTACAACCGATCCCGACCTCAGTCAGCAACAACCCTACTAAAACTTCCCAAAAGGAGTGGAATAAATAATACTGACCCCGATATCGTCACCGTTCTGTTTAGCAGCCCACATCCCTTCCCAGATTGCAACCTTCTCAGCAACAAGCTCCTCCTCGGTTATCCCCATGTTCTTGGCACGCAACTCGAATTCGGCAGTCCTTGACTTCCTCTCTTCTTCAGCCTTATTATCCTCTACCAATTCAATCATATCAGGATGGTCAGCTTGGTTTACTTCTAGTACCTCCTTGGAGCTAGGGAGGTCGGAGGGGAAGTTGAACCTAGTGTAGCTAGGAGTCGCTCGTGTTCTATCTTGTGAAGATTGAGCCAAGCCTCTTTCTCGTCGCCCGTACGTCCATGAAGCCCAGGGTACTTGAGGTGCCTCTTAAAGTACCAGTGAGGCGTTTCTCCTTTGAGAACAAACAGGCAGCTGGGAACGGGGCAGGCAGCGGAGATGGGCCTGCATTTCGAGGACAGAGGCGGAGCTTGAAAGGGATTGGAGCAAATGGGCTCTTTGGGAATAATTCTTTTACCCTCTGAGGAGGAAACTTTGGTGAGCATGGAAGGTTCGGGCACGCCTTGGCAGGGGTCGCCGGACATGGCTAGCGGACCGGAGTCAAACTGTTGGCTATTAAAGTGAGGTTCCGGCTGTAGTCTTGGATGGCAAAATTGAAGCAGGCCCGCAGACAGAGGAAGGTAGGAGATTGTCTAAACGTCTTGGGAGAGTAATCTGTTAAGGTCGAACTGGTAAAGCGCCGGTAAACCGCCTCCTAGCCTATGTGGGAGAAGAACGGGGAGAGAAAGGATAACTTTTACTTATATAGAGGGCGAGTTAGCTGTGGGTGCTATTGGGACTAATAAATGTGCCCTCCAGGCGTCCAATATGAGTCCCTCGGTTAGAGCCAAACCGGAAACGTACCGCCCTGCCGTTGGTACTTTAGCGAACGTCGAGGAGCTAGTGAGGTAGGACGCAAATAACCCAAGCTTATAAAACATCATTCTGCATGGCCCATCAGATTGGTTATATCAGTCGTGCATGCACTACTCACCAAACACGAGAGCTCTGACCTGCAGCAGGGCTCATGTGCAGTTCAAGGAACCAGGGAGAAAAATACGCGGCCCGCAAAAAAAAAACTCTCCATCGCCAAAAACTCTTGCAGGAATCTCAGTCTTATCTTTTCTGGTGGCCCGGAAGAGTGTTAACCCCTATTAAAGCCATAGTCCTCTTCCAATACTGACTCAATTGAAAAACAAAGCTCCTTAAAGAGTAAATTTTCGTTCCATGCAGAGCTCCCTTCGGCCATCTTGTCTTTCCAAGGTATACTCATATTTCATTTGACGTCCGTTCTGCAACTACTGTTACCGGTCATGTTACCTCACTGGCAGCCAAGCCTGTCCGAGATACCGCCAAGACTAACTTAGCTCAGAGTGGCTCAGAATGGCCTAGAATTGGGGGAACAAAGGTTCTAGAACCGGCAGCGTGACAGAGTGAACTTATTAGGGTAATCCCTAGTAGCGAAATACCCTCGATTACCGTATTTACTCGGTAGATCCACTATCGAGAATCAAGTGCTTAGCTAGCGTGTCGAGAGCATATTATACAAGTGGAATCACCAGCCTCAAACCACCACCCATCAATTGATATACGTAGAGATCGTAAAGCCGAGAGGACGATCCAAGGCTGGAAGTACTATACAGGCACGCAATAATTTACCCATTGATGTATTGTACTCATGTTCTTTGTTTCTTGGACCGACTAGCCTAAGCCTCCGGTCCGGCCTGTCGGGCAGTAGTGCCGACGCTGCTGGTACCCGAGCTGTTATTGGGGAAGCATCTCTCAAGCTACCGTAATCCGAGAAGATTGCTCGCTAAGTAGGAAGTTGTCCTAACTTATTTAGAGCATTAGAGTGTAGTCGATCAAGTGCCATACCGGCACTTAAGGCCTCTAGGCCAAGTAGTGGTTGAAGTACGGTATGCGCCAAAGCCTCTTAAATTTGGAGACGGGTTTTCCAATAAGATGTGTTGTCAGAGCACCAGTACGGGTTATCGCCGCCACATAACTCGCCGGCCAGTGGCAAATCAAACAGCCGGATATCTTGACATGTGAGTGGAATTCAAACTAAGTCATGCATTGCTAACTCTTAGGTAGTGGATGTTAACTCCGCATTACTCGCAATGTCGAAGCTTTTTTAGAAAAGCCTGTTATTGCATACCACCCAAATTTTGCACATTTTCTCCAATTTGGGCGGTATGCAATAGCAGTCTTTTCTAAAAACGCTTCGACACTGAGAGTATATAACTCCTGGTTACATTAGACATGATAACATCTCTCTCATGCATTAGGGTGAATATTTTATCCCCTTAAGGCAACAAAGTCACGTGGCAGGTAACTCCTAATATCTGACTGCTGTTTCACCAACTCACCCTCCCAGCCAAATATTATGAACCACGTGACTATCTAGCCATAATGGGCCAAAAAATTCGCGCTAAAGCATGAGAGAGGTTTTACCATGTCTCATGTAGCCAGGAGATGGGCTAGTTTAAGCCTCAAAGGCGCTCGTCGTTTTTCAAAAGACCCAGCGTTGGGGTATGCACTGGCATGAGGTCGGATAACTTATTTAGGACGGGACGAGAGGATACAGTGAGGCATACCGCCAGCTGAAAGAAGAAATATTCGGGGTTAAAGCCCACTGAGCCCACAGCACCCAAATATCTCTCAAAAACCACTCCTACCACCAGTAGGCTAACTGCCAGTTTCCCTCTTTTCCCAATACTCGGTTAGATTAGCTCTTCCCCCCCCCATACACAAAGAACCCAAGAACCACAATTGCAAATTCTCCCGCATCATGGCATCGGAGGAATAAACAAACTATCATACATACTATAGATTAATCGGGCCCAAATTAGATATAGGGTTGGGACAACCGGTTGCCAATTGGGCAAAGCGTACGGAACCTAACTCGGCTAGCGGGAACCATGTCTCGGGAACCAGCGGAAGAAAGTATCTCCAGTTGCTGGGCCAGGACGGGGTCATAGCTCCTACACCTCTAGTCCACACACCTCTAGTACATATTCCTTGTCGTAGCTCCCAGACTTCTCGCTCATCACACTTCCTACAACCCGCTTCGGAAACCTCGCATTCTTTAGCATTTACCCCTGCCCATACAAGGAAAACCTAGCCAAAACCTCCCCTAGAGCAATTTATACCTCACTACTAATACCCAAAAGTATTACCATGGCCCCTAGAAGAGTAGCCACACGCGGGGGAAATACGACGTGAGCCAATACACGCAGAGCCCCAGCCGGAATTGGGAAAACCACCCGTACTCAGCAACACCCTATTCGTCTTGACCAAGAACACGAAAATGCCCATCTCATTTTCAGGAGCGAGATCAGCAATGACCCAACCAGCGCGAGCGAAGCAGTACAACCCAGCACCCCTCAATATACCATCTCTCAGGCCGAGAACAGCACACCTCATCAGGATAACATAATATCCCAGAACTCTACACCCACACCCTTCAATGTCCTAGCTACCCCAAGTGCACGGGATACGCAATCCCTCCCTGGCCCCTCCCTAGATCCGCCCATCAACCTCCATGCCATGAGAGAACTACTCCGCTCTCATGAACAGGACATAGTGAAGCGAGTTATGAACCAACTCAACACCAAAAACTCGCGTCTGGCTAGCATTCGGCACCCAAGCCCCCAAACACCCCTTTTTTCCTTACCAGGGAGAATCCCACCACCAGCAAACCCAATTCTTGGTGTTGAAATTACTTAAATGAATATTTTACCACTTCCCTCACAACAGGGGAGAAGCGGCCCCTACTTATAGAGCGAATGCGCTATTGACATGACTTCCTATGTACGTACTCTATTACATAGTACCCCATTACTGTGATTCCCATCTTACCACATGACTTGCCCAAAGTAGAAAGCGCATACAATGACGTCCGCCACAAGTAGAATACTCAACTCTCTCAATCTGTAAAACTGATTCCCGTTCAAGGTTATCAGGAAGCCACAGTCTCCACTGTCACAATACAACACTTGGTAAAATAGCAGAGTTGGAAGGCCAGCTGGCAGAATTAAGCGCAGCACACAGCCAGGAACAGTTACTAGCATAGCCAAGAGCTCATGGTACGTTGATCCCCAGTCAAACAACTTTACAAGTGGCAGACGAAAGCGCATCAGCCATAATTTACTCGGCCGAGACCTTGTTTCTGGGGGTAGAGTAACACACACTGGGCCAGATTATTGAAAATCGATTCCAGCCAACCAATATATACCCGTTGTTAGTCAGCAAGAAGAATAGTGCGAAGACCAATCGGACAATTAATATTGGTAGAATCGAATTCGAGGAGACGGAGATGAATGTCAGAGAGAGTGAATACCTTATCAGTAATTTTTTCAAGGCATGGACTGCCTACTCTAGAATCCTAATAAAGTTAGCACCAATTGGCCTTCAAGGCGATCTCGCCACAGCCATATGTGTCTATACTATGAATCTCTACAACCTCCAGGAGAAGTATACCTGGGATGGAGTGAAATCATACCACTTCCAGTTCCACCGGAAAAGAGTTGCTAGCGGGAAAGATATTTACCACCCAGCAGAGTGGTGCCAGCTCGACAGTGAGCTAATTGCATCAAAATGTTTCACATATCCGGTGCCTCGGCCTACTTGGAGCCAGACCCAGAGGCCACCGACTACTCAAACACGAAGAACATATGAGCTGCCAATTAGAGACACCCTTCGGGGGCATGGGTACCCCAGTAGAGTGACCGCAACTCTAGTTCCTGCTATACCACTACCATGCCGGAACTGGAACTACAGAGAGTGCAAATCTGTTCAATTTCGCTACCAACATGCCTGTATCACTTGCGGCATCAGCCACCGTGCCACCCAATACACCCAGAGCACTGGCGGCTATAGTTCCTCTTCTCGCAATAACCAACCCGGGCATTAGCACTCCCAAATCCCAGCCCCCTATCCACTCGCCCTCACTTCACACCTACTGCTACTCAAGCAATTGCTCCTCTTACTCACAAACAATATATAGCCCCTAGAACAAACTACAATCCTCTCAAATATCTCATTAGCAAAGAAGCTGCCAACCCAAATACCTCTATCCATTACCCCCTCTTTACCCCACATTCAATTTGCATGATCCCTGCGCAACTAAATACCCTCAGATGGAAAAGACGTACTAGCGAGTTCCCCGACAGGGCTATAGCCTCAGGTATTATCGGCATATGCCAATACACGGTCAGAATTGGGTATGAAGTACCACGAGAGACAACTACAATTCATCCGAACCTTCAGTCGGCCTTGATTGATACTGCCTATATCACCTCCAATATCGAACAAGAACTCAGCAAGCATCACCTTCTATCATACTCCAACCTTGCCTGCCTTTCCCAAACCTATATAGCCTTACCACTAGGCTTGACTGATAAGGCCGATGGCAGTAAGAGAAGGATACACCAGCTCTCCTACTTCACAAAAGGACACAGCTCTTTAAACGGAAAATTCCCGGGAGTTATAGTACTATAACCTACTCAAGTATCGAAGATGCTATTAGGGCAGTACAGATATGGGGGAGGGATTGCATACTAGTTAAGCGAAACTTTGAGTCCGCGTTTTGCCACATACCTGTCTCACCCCTAGATAGGCCTCTCCTAGGATTTCACTGGCAAGAGACTTACTACAGGCAGTGTTTCCTACCCTTTGGACTACGGACAGCGCCGTACTTGTTCAACCTGTTCGCGAAAATGTTCCACTGGCTCTTGGAAGTTGAGCTACAGAAACAAGGCCTAGAGGCCCCTGTCATCTATTACCTTAATAACTACTTCCTAGTACTACCACCTGGGGCAATGCTCGAAGCCTATACCAGAATATTTGGCAATCTGTGCACTAAGCTTGGGCTCGTCATTAAAGACATGAAGAGCGAAGAGGGAGCTATTATCAGCTTTGCGGGTATTGAACTTGATACAGGAGCAATGACTATACAACTTCCTGTAAAGAAACTACTGAAGGTACGTAGTATAGTTAAAGCAGTAATGGAAGGTGACTCCCTTACCCTACTCGACCTGCAACGCATTACTGGTTACTTGCACTTCATCTCCACTGACGTACCCCTGGGCCGCACATTCCTCCGTAGACTATATAATATGGAGTTTCATTTCCCTTTGGGAAATCAAAATCAAGGCCGGCGGATTTGCAATGAAGCCCATAGACACCTGATATGGTGGAGAGAGATTCTTTCTGGCAAACCCGAGAAGTCTATCGCAAAAAGAGAAAGAGAGAGATTTTCACTCTGGACGGACGCAGCCAGTTCCAGAGGACTAGGGGCCTTTTACACCAATGAAGTCTGAAGCTGACCCGACTCAGACTCCGCATTCTGAATCCATTTGCACACTAGCCGAAATGCAATCAAAGAGCACATCAATACTCTCAAAATGCGAGCCGTCGAACAAGCTATTCTATAATGGGGACACTCATGGAGAGGAAAGCGAATAGTAATCTACATCAACAGCCAGGCAGTCATTCATGAGTTAGCCAATGGCACTATGAGCAGTGCACCCATGCAGGACCTACGGACATCTCTTCTTCTACCAACAGAATATGACTTAGAGTTGGAAACTCATTGGATAGCTATTAAGGATAAAATGTTAGCTGATGCACTCTCATGCTTGGACCATCAAAAAATTGCTAACTTAGCGCCACAGTTGTTACAGCCAGAATGCAACCCCCGGAAAAGTGGATTACTAATATTCGCCAATCGGGGCTCTCATCCATGGCAGCCTACTACCTCTGGAGAGGACTTGCTCCGACAACCCAGCATAACTACAATACACCTAGAGCCCGCTTCACCCTCTTCTGCGCACTTTCTAACTACCAGCACCCAGATAAGGGATGCTTCCCTGCCAGAGCCACTTGGCTAATAGAATGGCTCTGCTCCTTTGCCGGAACAGTTAAGGCAAAGACAATGAAGCTGTACTTGGCAGGAATAAAGTCCTACCAACTCAACCTGGGAATCACCTGCACAGCATTCCTAGACCCAAGAATGGAACGAACTCTCCAAGGCATCAAAAGAGACCATAACGAACCCGAGCGCAGAACCCCTAGCCCACTCCTCCGCACTCACCTCCTTAAGCTTCTCTGCCATCTCTCAGGCTCAGATTACGACACGCTCACCTTGTCCGCTGCTTTCACACTTGCATTCGCAGCCTTCCTCCAGGTTGGAGAACTCACTTACCGGGTTTCAGACATGCAACTCAGTTCTTTCTTTGGAAGAAGGTTCCTGGCAAAAAGAAGTGTACAAATCACACCTGACGGCAGTAACATGGAACTTACCATCCCAGCATCAAAAACAGACCCCTTCCGCAAAGGGATTGTCATTACCATTGCTGCCACCTCCGACAAGTGATGCCCTATTTGGGCAATGAAGCACCTCTGGGCAAGTGAGACTCACCTCCCGCTTGAAGGTCCACTTTTTTGTATCGGCAAGTTTGGGCGGCAAGCATTCACACAAGAACATGTGGTCCAATGCCTGCAGCATATAGTCTGTTACAATCCTCTTTCCTCGGGCGATACTTGCAGCAGGTAACCCTCTTCTCGATAGTGATCTCACTATCTTCTATTCATACGAACAATGACAGCTGAGTATACAGACTCCTGTCTCGTTCGATGATTCGCTAAGCTCGTGAGAGACACTATGTCCTCGGCCCGATAGTTCAAAGTATAAGATAAAAGTATATTGTAGGAAAATAACTTAGATGGTTGCGTGAAGAACTCTCAACCAAGGGGCCTTTTTTTTTTTTTTTTTTTTTTTTTTTTTATCATGCGTTCATTGTTTTAAGGTACAAAAAGCTTCATGTAGCGGTAGCTATGGAAAAAACAAAACCTATAAAGCACAAACATATAACAAAAGAAACCATTTCCCACGCCTTGCTAGTACTAAGTAGTGAAGCCATAAACCATCGGCCTCGTCTGTCATAAACATAAAAATATAGGAAAAATCCAACATACTTTGCACTTCGTAAACTTTACAAAGGAAACTTTACAAACGCAACATGCGGGTCATAGGGTGGGGGGGTGATGGGGGGGCATACGTTGTGCGGGGGGTGGTGGGAACGGTTAATCTTCAAGGGGGGGATCATCGGGGGGAAACCCGGTGCAGGTGTCTAGGATGAAGCTCCGGAGGGCTGAGAGGGAGGGAGGGTGGTTCCAAATTGGGCTCTCGGGCGAGAGGCTATCGACCGCACTTAGGTGGCAGTGTCTGGCTTCAGCTCTGGCCGGGCAGCGTAGGACGGCGTGTTCGAAGGTCTCTGGGGCTTCTTGACACCGGGGGCAGGTGGGGGGGTGGTCAGGGTCGTCGCGCCAGGTGGGGTGGGCCAGTAAATAGCTTTTGCCAGCGCGCATTTGGTGTATGCGGCTGGCGGTGAATTTGTCGAGCCCCATGAACGGATGGGGGGTCGTAGAGGCGGAGTACGCGTAGTAGGGGGGGGCTGGGAGGGATTCTTCCCAGTCTTGGAGTAAGAGCTTCTGAGACCTCTCCTTGAGCGTGGCGTAGGCCCGTGCCATGAGGGTCGGGGGCGGGATGTCTTCTGTTTGGGGGAGGGTGGCTCCCCCGATCTGGGGGAAACGAGGGAAGCCGTGACCGAGGGGGAAGGCTAGATGTGCGAGTTCGTCAATGGGGAGATGTCTCCTCATGGGGGCGGAGGGGACCAGGGTTTTCCAGCTGAGGGGGAGGTAGACGGATGAAACGCCAACAGTCATTGGCCGGCAGGTGTCGGGGGCCCTGAAACTAGATAGGGAGGGAAAGGTGGGCGTGAGGCGGGCTGCCGCGGGGTTGAGCGTAGGGGGTGAGCAGCAGAGCCTGAGAGCCGCGGTGCGTCTCTTGTGCCTGCAGTAAGGACCTATGGGGGGGAGGCATGCCTCCCTGGACAGTACCGGGATGGGGGTGGCGAAAAAGCAGTTGGTGGTCCATCTTTGGACCCTGTGCCAGAAGGAGCTCATATGAGTGGTGGAGCGGGCGTTTGGGACGAAGAGGTCTGCGCCGTATGTGAGGATTGGGAGGATGAGTCCCATAGCGAGTCGATGCGAGAGGAAAGGGCGGACTCCCGCTCCCGGGAAGGTGACCCTCTTTAGGAAGGAGAAGACAGCGTTGGCCAAAGCCAGGCGTCTCTCAAAGTGGTTGGTGGTGGTGAGGGAGGGGGAGAACCAGTAACCGAGCCACCTCACCTCCATCAGCAAAAAAAAAATCTGTCTTTTGTGCTCCACGGTGAGCCATGTCGTTGAGTTTTACGTTTTGGCTAATCGCGAGTGACCCCGGTAAATCATGATGCTTCCGATTGTGTCTCCTAATGACCAGATACAAATCTTAATTTTAGCAAAATATGAGCTATTTTTATCAATATCTCATAGACATTTTACATTACAAAGTTGTATGTTATGAACTCAAATTTCTCAACTTTGGTATGTAAAAAGTCCGTGAGTTCTTAATAAAAATTGCTCATATTTTGCAGAAAACAGAATAAATATCATCTTATTTAGTCAAACTAACAGGATTTTTAATATCGCCATCATAGGACTCACGATGTGCCAAAACGTAAAACTCAACGACATGAGGCACAGGGGGCAGGCTGTTTTTTTGCTGATGTCCTCGGATGGGCGGAAGATCTGGTCATTAAGGGTGACGGAGTGGTTGGATTTGAGGGAGCCTCTTTGGCTTGGGGTACGCCAATGGATGAGTTCTGTTTTTGGGATGGAAAAGGACACACCCAAAGCTGCGGCGCGTCGGGATAGGGATGAGAAAAGACTTTGTAGCCGGCGCATATTGGACCGGTAGGAGGGGGAGGAGACTGTGAGCGAGAAATCGTCGACGTAGGAAAGCATAAGGCCTCCCTTCATATCGGCATGGAGGGGTGCCACATATATGAGGAACAATAGAGGAGAAATTGGGGAGCCTTGAGGGGTTCCGACCGTGACTGGGGATGGGGTCTTGGGGGAGCCTTGGTAAACTAGTGTGCACTTCCGTTCCGACAGGAAGGAGGAGACCCAGTCGACCATGTATTTGGGGGTGCTTTTGTCCAAGAGACGCTTGCGGAGGGTGAGGGCGTCGACGTTATCGAAGGCGGCTTTGATGTCGAGGAAGAGGGAGGATACCTTGCGGTGGGTGCGTTGAAGGGTTTTGACTTCGTGGACTAGTGCGGTGCAGGCGTCGAAAGTTCCTACCCCTGGCACGGATCCACATTGGTTGGGGTGAAGCAGGCCAGATGACGTGGCCAACGAAAAGAGCCAGGCCGCCATGATCCTTTCCAGGATCTTGGAGACGGTTTTTAGTAGGACTATGATGCGGAAGGACGCTGGAGAGTCGTAGGAGGCTTTGCCTGGTTTGTCCAAGACGACGCCATTGGCGATTTTCAGCGAGGAAGGGTGGTAACCATACGTCAGAAGGGGGTTTAGGAGGTCTAGGAGGATGTCAGGGTAGTGTTTGTGGATGTGTTTCCAGACGGAGTAGGGTATATCGTCCGGCCCTGGGGCGGAGGAGGGAGAGGACTTGGCTAGAGCCGAGGAGATTTCCTCCTGGGTGAGGGGGGGTGCCTCGGGCATGGGCGAGAGCCTCCCCCTGGGAGGGGGTTCTGGCCGAGGGGGGAAGAAGTGGGCGAGGAGGGCGTTGTTAATGGAGGTGGGGTCGTTGGCGTCCGGGAGGGAAGGAAAGCGTACTGCCTGCCTGGGGGTAACCAGCTTCTTGGCGGTCCAGATGTTGTTGGGGGTGGTTTTAGCGAGGAAATCGGCCCAGTATGCTGACTTGGCGCGTTTGATGGATTTGAAGTAGCCATTCCTGGAGACTCTTGCCGTTTCCCTTGCTCGTGTGACTCAACCAAGGGGCCGTAAGGGCTCTCTTTTATAACCGTTCTTCCCACAACCCATGACTCATCCTTCGCGTCACATATCCCTATGACTCATAGTGGGTCATAGCATGAAATCCATCAGCTGACTCTCCTAAGTCACTGCGCCATAACAACCAACCAATCAAAACATAATAAACTCATCATGTGCGCTACTCGTGTCACATGTGTGAAACCCATGACTCATAACTATGAGTCATGTGCGAAAGTCATAATCATATGACTACAATCGTGAGTCTTGTCAAAAACAATAAACCAATCATAACAAAGGAATGATACGCTATTGCGTAGTCATGTGAAATAACAAACCCTATGACTCATTAGTATGAGTCCTGTGAAAACCTATCCTGCTAGTCACTGTTTGTGACATAGTCTCTGTTGCCGGCTTGAGTGATGGGAAGTGGAACGGACATAGCTTCCGCAGAGGGGCAGCCACATGGGCTGCACAGGTTGGAATCACAGAAGCTGAGATCCAGATACTAGACAGGTGGCGATCCGATGCCTGCAAAGCCTATATTGAGTATGCAAGCTACAAATGGATATCGTTATCCCAGCGGTTCCAGTATCACCGCTTAGTACCAGGGTCACCACACTGAGTCTGCCTTGAGATGGGATGGGGATGTTACTCGCCGCACGGCAGGCTAGGACTCAGAGATTCTTTCACCAGATATCCTGCCTAGACCTGGGATACTCTGGTGGTAACTATCCCCCATGGCAAGGGCAGTGGCAACATCACCAAAAGCTCACAACAATGAAACACCCTAATGTGGGGAGGACTGGTTGGCATTTTGTCTCTCCTTAGATTTCTTTAGGCGTTTTCTCTTTGGGTTTTTCATTTGTATTTCCTTTCCTTTCTCACTCAGATATCTTAATATATCCTTCTCGGCATTGAGAAATTGGGTATTGGAAATGCGGGGGTGACAGGAATGGCCTCCTGTTAATTGCCATCCTAGGATTGGCAGTGTTCCCTTTACTTTAATGATAACCAAGGTTGAACATCTTAGAACTTTGCTTACCTCTTACGGAGGTACAGCCCGTAAGTTTTGTATGTTACACAGGTAGATGGGTATGGGTGTGCTGCCTGTGTAACATTCAAAACTTACCGATTGTACCTCCGTAACTACCTTATGCAAGAGCAACCGCAACACTAGGTTTCCTCGAGTATTATTTTTTACCCTTCTTATGCCACTCCTCGCCTATTAGTGGTTGACTAAGAGGAGCAACCTTTGTCACCAGCATATCGAGTACTTCAGTTGCGCCCGAGCAGTACTGTGGCATAACGTTTTTTTTTGTTCCTACTTTAGCTGGCCTTAGAAAATGACGACCTTAGTTTAAGCCACGGCAGACAGGAAAACGTCCAAATTTTCCTCTTCACCTTGGAGTCTCTAAAGACGCAATCCAGCAAGTTAACCTACATGTGCTAATATAGAAATGAGACACGTCCCTTTTTCCCCACAGCGGCCACGTAACGGTAGCCGCATTGTTGCCAAGTGTGAGTGTTGTAAAAGCACTTTCAATTCCAAATCTCTGTTAGTTTGCTAATCTAAGAATTTAAGGGCAAATGTCAGTGAGAAGGATTAGCACTTTCCCGGCCCGGTATAGCCGTATCCTCACCGGAAACCTTGCTTCCTTGACAAACCAAATCCGTGGCGGGCTGAAGCCGCGATCTGCAAGCGCAATTCGATAGTGAATCACAGGGCTTTGCGGTGGGATGGTGCCTCCGAGGTGAAGGGTTTTGACCAGCCCCAAATGAGAAAATATCCCAAAAATTCTATAGGTATCATACCCAGAGACCCTACATCATTAATTCCACTAATGGGTCTTAGGTGGCGACTTCCTCCCCCGCCTCCTTTTTCTGTTCTGCTCTACAGCGAACTCCATACCTCTTTCTATATCGTTCGTTGCGCTCATTCCGGTCGGATAATGGTTGGCTATTATCAAAGGCTTTGGGCCCCAGGCCCAGAATCGCTCGTGGAAGAATATTGCGCCGCGCTGAAGGGGCTTAGGCAAGTAAAATAACACTTAGTGAGGACCCCTGCTGTTGTCTGACTGTATTTCAGTTTCCTCTGTTAATCAGCTTATGTTTGCTTTATTTCCTGTTCCGTGAATTAGTGTTAGCCTAATGTCGGAGTGAAGACATGGAACGCTAATGCAATGCAGGGTTGCGGCAACCCATTGCCAATTGGGGAAAGCATATGGGAATTCGCGCCCTGGGGAGGAACCATATCTCGGGTGCTAGCGGAAAAAGGTACCACCAGTTGCTGAGCCAGGGCAGGGTCATTGCTTAGAGACCCCGAGTCCACAGACCTCCCGTCAGTGTTCCCAACAGGCCAGGCGGGCCACGGCGCGGCGAAGCCTAGCCTGGCCTATGGGAATTCGTTAGGGACTAGCCTGGCCCGAGCCTATAGGCTTGGTAAAGCCTGAGCCTGGCCTGGCCGGGCCCGCCTATAGGCCGTATAGGCTTTGTCTTGGCTACCTGATAGGCCGGCCTGGCATATATAGCCTAGGCTGGCCTACCGTCGTGAGCCACCATGTAGTTTTCACTGCAAAAATTCACAGCTAATATTCTCTTATTATTACATAAGATTGAAAATACAAGAATAATATACTTTATTAGCAAAAATAATAGAAATACAATACTTAATTAATTAATTAAATTAATTCTAGAAAGAAAACTGAGGATGCGGAAGTTGTAAGATGTAGGGGAATCAAGACAGACTTAAGCGATCAGTTCTAAATTCTACTCACATCCCCTATAGACGCCTATCAGGCCTGATGGGCTTTGATAGGCCGACCAAATTTGGCCTATATTGGCCTAGGCCATTTCTGGAGTGGCCTGGCCGGGTTGGGAACAGAGCCTCCCGTATATATTGTATCTTCAAGCTTCCCAACCTCTGAATCACCATGCTTCCTACAACTCACCCCCTATACCACACCTTCTTTATTACCCACCCGTCACCCCTGCAGGACCCCCAGGTGCCCACATTCCCTTGTTGGGATACATCGATATTAACCATCTCTCATAGCAAGGGCAGTGGCTACCACACCCAAAGCCTCCAGCAGTTGAACAACTCATATATGCAGTAAGCGCGTGGTAACAAATTTTCTTTTGAATATCTTTTAGCTTTCTTTACTTTGGATTTGCCATTTGCTTTCTTTCCCTTCTTACTTAGCTCCCTTCAATATACTTGTTTCAGCTTTGAGGAATTAGTTGGAGAATAATACTGTGAACTGTTGACTATTAAGTCTAGAGCCTGCTTCTCAGGTGGAGTTTAACCTAAAACTAGTATTCTTTTTATCAGATTCCACAAATTCGACGGGAGTGATATTTTTTTGCCAGTGAGTAGCTGCTGTGTATTATAACTGTAGCAGCTGTGACTCCAGATAGGATCATTTTAAAACACTTTTCTATTGGCTATCTCCCTTAGTTCCCCACGGAATGTAGTGAGAAAGGTCGTTGAGAAAGATTAAGGCTTTACACTAACATATTTCACTGTGAAACTACCCATCCCTAGGTAACGGCCCACATTGGATACTTGAGATTACCCCACTTTAGTGTATCCGCGCATAATAACAATTACCCTAAACCACACAAGATTTCCAAAATGGGTCAACTACACTAGCGAGTTGATCCTTCTGGTGAACTCCTATTCGCTTCAGTATTAGAAGATCTGCAGATGGGTACAATTGAAACTATTAGGGCTGCTACGGAGAGAGATGGCTAGTGGTAGGAAACATTCAAAGATAGGAAGTAGGGTACAGCAAATTGAGTTCTAAGTCATGAGGACCAATAGAACTTGACAAATGCAGAAGAAAAGGCCATTGTAGAACGGATTGGGACAGTTGATTACTATACCAAGCCACTAATAATCGAGTATCTGAAGCAGATCACTGCTGGGTTCATGAGAAGTCATGGGAAGGGGCAAACTAGACTAGGAAGCAATTGGATTATCCGATTTCTTGACCGACATTCTCCTCTAGCTACTAAGTTTGCTACTAGACTTGATGAGCAGTATTCCTATGCCAGCAATCCGATTGTCTTGACAGACTTCTTTATCAAGGTAAGTCGAGCAATTACCTACTAACTACCTAGATATAAGATTTTTAAATTTAATTATTAGGATTAGCTATGCTCTACTATTACAGTCCATAGTATTTTGCTAGAAAATATTTATAATGTTGATGAGAAAGGATTCATGATTGGTATAACACGGAAAGTAATGGTTATCTGCAAGTGAGAAAAAAAAAATACACGGAAAACACATATAGGAAAGAGAGAAATGATTACCATGATGGAAACTATATCAGCTAGGGGTAGTGTACTTCCCCCTATCATAATATATAAGGGCCAGGCACACTATGAGGGTTAGATAGCATTGGTGAATACGGGAGATAAAGTGTTTTTTGCAATTACAGATATGGGATAGACCTCTTGATCAATTGGCCTTGATTATTGGACTGAAAACCTTGAGCTAAATACTTCAGAACAGTAAGATCCTCGATCTCTAAGCTACTCTTATTACAAACTGCAGGATAGAGGTATAGAGACTATGCGGCTTCGTATTCTGGATGGGTATGACTCATATGTTACATGAGAATTCTTACACTACTTTTTTACAAAATGATATTATTCCCATATGTCTACTCGCTCACTCTGCCTATATCTTGTAGTCTTTACATGGGGGATCATTTTGTCCTCTGCAATAGAATTATAGTCATAGTTTAGACAACTACAGGGAAGATGGGGAGAGAGGTATTAATAAAGGAGACTTCTATCTTTTAGTCTACCATGAATTAACTAATCTTAATATTTTTTAATACAAGTTATTCATGCTAATATCTAATATGCTTTTGATCAAAGCACAGAAGATGACCTATACAAGGACTAATTCTCAGAGTGCTTTTAAAGCCACTAGAATTGTTCCGCTTATTGAGCGCTGGATTTTAATCCCTTAAAAATCTACTACTAGTACCCACATTCTACAATCAGCAACCAAGTAAGAATTCCAGATTCTTGTTCATCCAAGCCATGGTAGAAGTCACCTAATCCATACCAGGAAGACTCTCAATGCTCTTCCTAAATCTACCCCTAAAAGTAAGTATACTCATAGTTTAGTTACTAAGCTTCTTAATAGTGCTGCTTGGGCCAGTTGCGATAATGTAATTCTTGCAATTGAGAATGCCAACCTGCGGGAAAAGGCTACCAGTGCAGCTGATAGAGTAAAGACCCAGAGCAGAAAAGCAATGTCCAAAGTGCGGATTATCTCTGTGGAAGAGGTACTACAGCTACGCTATATAGTGGAAGAAAAAGATCGTATCCTAGCAGAGAGAAAAGCAAAACCTATATAATAGCGATCTATAAAAGTAGCTCAATTTACACCACCCCATCCTCCCTCCCCTAAGTGAAAACAAAAATCAAGAAAGCAGGTTACTATTAACCTGAGGCCGGAGGTTATTACACTGGAAACTTTAAATTGGGACTCAGATTTGGAGCCTGAATGGATTGATGGTTGCTCAGATAGTAGGTATCATAGAGGAACAGAGTACATTACTCAACAACAACCCCAGTGAATAACCCGGAGCTAACTTCGAGGGGCTTCTTAACCAATGTAAAATCATGGACCTTGACTTTGTTTATTTTTATTTAATTTATTACATGTACATTTTTAGTATTGGATTTGATGGGAAATTTTGGGCGGATTCCCAGTGATCGGCAGTTTCCCAGTGAATTACGTTATCTGCTGAGCACTTAGCCTAAGTTTGATCTCACGAAAGTTATGAAAGTTTTATTTCTTTGATACACTGAATCTATTATGAACTAATGCCACAATTTACAAGTGCAGAGCTTTCACTTATCTGAAAGAAGGTACTAGTTTAGTAAAGCACTTTACTCTAGGGAGTTATTCAGGGCTGGGCACCAGCCCCCAGCAGGCCACCATGTGTCACTTGTAGTGCACAAATTCTTGCCTAAATTGGCAGGGGTGTGGATTAGTGGATATTTGGCAAAATGCACCTGGCTAATTATAATATTATGATGGAAACAAACCAGGATCCTTATTTAGGAGAAAAAAAAGAAAAAATCAAAAGCTATAAAAATCAAAATCCCCTTGACTACTCTGGATTCTTCATCAACAAACGCCACAAGTGACTTTCTGACAGGTAGTAAATGCTTCTGTGTATTGCCCAGTGTCAAACATAATAGAATAGCCTAGGTTAGAGAAAAGTGCAAATGGATCGGAGTTATTTTCTAGGATCCCAGAAATTCGTTCCAGCCAGCCTCCTACCCACATGTTGATAAGATTATCCAACAAGAACTAGGCCCCCCTGTAACATTTTGCCGCAGGATTGACTGTGGATGTACTATTAATATTGCACTCCAACAGCCAGATTGACAGAGTTGAAAATATTATCTCCTATCTTCTTTCTACCTACTGGAGTGCACATTATCTTACTTACTCAGTGTTTGCCATCAGCCAAAATATTTCACAAGTCAAGTTAATTCTAATTGTTTAAATACCTCCTTAATGACTGTGTTACAATTCTCTTGCCTTCAGGCGATACTTGCACTAGGTAACAAACTATTACTAATAGCAATCACACTTCTCTAAGTTCATATAAACAATGACAGATGAGTATACAGACTCCTGCCTCATACAATATATCGGTAAGCTCGTGAGAGACACTATAGTCTTGGTCTGGTAGTGTAAAGGATAAAAGTATATTATTAGGAAAATAACTTAGATGGTTGCGTGAAGATCCCTCAACAAAAGAGGCCTTTTTTCTTTTTGCATTTTGTGCTTTGATTTATGCACTACAGGGTACAAAGTCGACGTGCAGTGTTAGCTATGGTAAGGAAAAACACCCTGTGTAAAGAAATCCTCCTCGGACCACTGGAAAAAACTATCATCCCAAGTCCCTCTGGTATGAAACCAATAGCACGATCCCGCCGTGAAGACAAAAAACTCCTATTACAGAAGTAGATAACAGAAATAAATCACCAACATGACAAGTCTGAGCAGGAGACAACAGGAGAACCGGACCCGATAACTCCCCCTGACAAGTAACAAAAGAAACCACATTAATATCTCAAAGTACTTTAACAGAAACCCGGCCGTGAAAATTCAGCCTAAAACTACAGAACACAGAAGGGTGGGACAGTAGACTCTAAAACAAAGCAAATCTATCACATTACTCCGTAACCCAAGGCAGTGACATCGTGCCAGGAGGCAGTGGAATACTATAACTGAGCGGATCTGAGGGCTGTGGCCAAGCCAAGAAACGGGGAAGGGGTGGACGCAGGGGAAAGTGGCCGTAAGGGTGCCAGATAATGAAAGGATGTTTGGCTGTAACCGAGCCACGGGAGGAGACCGAGCAGAGGAGAGGAGGGGTATACCCAATCATCTTATAAACTATTGGAAACGTGTGCAAGTCTGATTAGGCAGCCTCAAGGGAAACGTAATCAAAGAGAGTAGAGAAATCGACCATAGCCAGATGAAAAGTTTGCTCTTACTGTGAACTGTGATCCCAGCCGTCTGTAACATGGACGCGAGGGTGTTACCGACTGTGCAAGTGCTAAGTTGGAATGCGAAACAAGCGCAAAGAGGGGGATGGGACAGGCCCTAGGAAATAGGTGCCCATGTCCGAGTCCATCATCGGGGGGGTGCAGCTCACTGAGAGTGCGGAATGAGGATGTTGACAATGATTTCTCGTGGTGTTGAAATTTCAATTGCTGGGTGTGTTGAAGAGATGGTTCGTGCTCAACAAAAGAGGCCTTTTTTATTTTTATTTTTCTTTATATCATGCTCTTTGATTATCAACTACAGGGTACAAAGGCTACATGCAGCGGTAAGCTATGGTAAGGAAAAACCCCCTGCGTAAAGAAATCCTCCTCGGACTATCGGAAAAAACCATCATCGCAAGTCCCTCTGGTATGGAACCAACCGCATGATCCCGCCGCGAAGACAAAAAACCCCTATCAGCTGAGTAGACAACAGAAATAAATCACCAACACGACAGGCAGGAGACAACAGGAAAACTGGACCCGAAAACTCCTCTCCTTTTAAAACAAAGTAACAAAAGTAACTCCGTTCATATCCCAAGTGCTCTAACAAAAACCCGACCATCAAATTCCGCCTAAAACTACAGAACACAGAAAGGAGGCACAGTAGACGCTAAACCCAAGCAGATCTATCACACTACTCCGTAACCTAAGGTGTTGACATCGTTCAAGGAGGCAGTACAATACCATAACCGAGCGTAACCGAGTAGTGCGGCCGAGCCCGCTGCCGGGGATGGGTGGTACCGTTGGCAGTAAGAATGCATGCTAATGAGAGGAAGTTTGGCTGTAACCGAGGATCAGCAAAAAAACAGCTTGCCCCCTGTGCCTCATGTCGTTGAGTTTTACGTTTTGGCACATCGTGAGTCCTATGATCGCGATATTAAAAATCCGTTAGTTTGACTAAAGAAGATGATATTAATTCTCTTTTCTGCAAAATATGAGCAATTTTTATTAAGAACTCATGGACCTTTTACATACTGAAGTTGAGAAATTTGAGTTCATAATATACAACTTTGTAATGTAAAATGTATATGAGATATTGATAAAAATAGCTCATATTTTGCTAAAATTAAGATTTGTATCTGATCATTAGGGGACACAATCGGAAGTATCATGATTGACCGGGGTCACTCACGATTAGCCAAAACGTAAAACTCAACGACATGGCTCACCGTGGAGCACAAAAGACAGATTTTTTTTTTGCTGATAGAGCCATGGGATGAAACCAAGTGGAGGAGAGTAGGGGTAGACCTAAGTAATGTATGAACTATCAGAGACGTGTCCGTGTCTGACTAGGCAGCCTCGAGCGAAATTTAATAGAAGAGAGCAGAGAAATCGACCGTAGCCTGTTGAAAAGCTTTCTCTTTCTGTGAACCGTGATCCCAGCTGCCTGTAACATGGACGCGAGAGTGTTGCCAACCGTACAAATGTTAAGTGAGAGAGTAAAACAAAAGCGAAGAGGAGGATGGGACAGGCCCTAGGAAACGGGTGCCCAAGTCCGAGTCCATCATAGGGGGGGGGTGCAGCTCACTAAGAGTGCGTGGGAGAAAGGATGGATCTGATGATGATTTCTTGTGGTGTTGAGATTTCAATCGCTGGGTGTGTAGAGGAGATGGTTCATGGTCAACAAAATAGGCCTTCATTTTTTTTTTTTTATATTATGCGTTCATTGTTTTAAGGTACAAAAAGCTTCATGTACCGGTAGCTATTGAAAAAACAAAACCTATAAAGCAAAAACAAACAACAAAAGAAACCATTTCCCACGCCTTGATAGTACTAAGTAGTGAAGCCTTAAACCGTCAGCCCCCTCTGTCAAAAACATAAATAATATAGGGAAAATCTATCATACTTCGTAAAAATACGCAATCCTACGAAGGAAAATATTTTTAACCGAATTGAAGGTCTTAGGGTGAGGGGAAATCAAGAGATAATTTAGGGCAGGGTTTGAAGGCTGGGATGTTTGTTCTTCTAAGGTAGGGGGGGGAGTCGCTAGGTGGAAACCCGGTCCGAGTGTCTAAGATGTAGCGCCGGAGCGCTAAGAGGGAGGGGGGGAGGTTCCAAATTGGGCTCTTGGGTGAGAGGCTTTTGACCGTACTTAGATGACTGTGTCTGGCATCAGCTCTGGCAGGGCGGTGTAGAATGGCGTGTTCGAGGGTTTCCGGGGCTTCTTGACACCGAGGGCAGGTGGTTGGGCGGTCTGGGTCATCGTGCCAGGTTGGGTGGCCCAAGAGGTAGCTTTTGCTGGAGCGCATCTGATGGATGCACTCTGCAGCAAGCCTATCCAGATCCATGAAAGGGTGGGGTGCCAGGGAGGCGGGGTATGGGTAGCCAGGAGGTGTTGGGAGGGAGTCTTCCCAGTCTTGGAGAAGCAGGGCTTGGGTCCTTTCTCTCAGGGTAGCGTAGGTTCGGGCCACAAGGGCCGGGGGGGGCACGTTTTCCGACGCCGGGAGGGCAGTTGTTTCGCAACCTCCGGGAAGCGTGAGAATCCTTGTGCGAGGGGAAAGACGATATGGGCAAGCTCGTCGATGGGGAGATATCTCCTCATAGGGGGCGAGGGTACGGGGTCTTCCAGCTGAGGGGCAGGTAGAGAGACGAGAGGCCATAGTCATTGGTCGACAGGTGTCGGGGGCTCTGAACATTGACAGAGAGGGGAAGTAGTGCGGGAGGCGAGCAGTCGCGGGTTTCAGGGAGGGAGGTACACAGCAGATCCTAAGGGCTGCGACGCGCCTCTTATGCCTGAAATATAGGCCGATCGGGGGCAAGCAGGATTCCCTGGCCAGTATCGGGATAGGCGTGGAGAAAAAGCAGTTCATGGTCCACCTCTGGACTCTATGCCAGAAGAAGTTCATGCGGTTGATTGTGTTTGTGTTTGGTATGAGCAGGTCCGCTCCGTAGGTGAGGATGGGGAGGATGAGCCCCATGGCCAGTTGGTGTGAGAGGAAAGGTCGGACCCCAGCCCCGAGGGATGCTACCCTTTTCAAGAAGACGAAGGCGCTATTGGCTAGGGCCAGGCGTCTCTCAAAGTGGTGGATGGAGTTCAGGGGGGGGGAGAACCAGTACCCGAGCCATCTTACCATGTGGGAGGGTGGAAGATCTGGTCTTTGAGGGTAATGGGTTGGTTGGAACGGGTGGTGGCCCTCTGGTTTGTGGTTCGCCAGTGGATCAGTTCTGTTTTTGGAATAGAGAAGGAAGCCCCCAGGGCGGCGGAGCGTCTGGAGATGGATTTGAACAGGCTCTGTAGCCGGCGTACATTAGACCTGTAGGAAGGTGAGGAAACCATAATGGCGAAGTTATCGAAGTAACAGAGCATTAGGCCCCCTGCGATGTCGAAGTGGAGGGGAGCCACGTAGATAATGGAGAGCAGAGAAGAGATGGGGATCCCTGTAGGGTCCCGACGGTGATGGGGGCAGGGGTCTTAGGGGAGCCTTGATAGATCAGTGTACACCTTCGCTCCATCAGGAAGGAAGAGACCCAAGCGACCATGTAGCTGGGGATGTTCTTGTCTATAAGGCGTTTGCAGAGGGCAGAGGCGTCAACGTTGTCGAAGTGGACCTTGATGTTGAGGAAGAGAGAGGATACTTTACGGTGGGTGTACTCGAGGGT
>NESQ01000496.1:0-54529 GCA_003070745.1 Tuber borchii | reverse complement strand
ATTTCTGTTCATTCAAGACATAGAAAGCTTACAAATTTCGCAAGATCTTTTCTTACAGCAAAGGATCACATGGCGGAGGTTCCCAAGTGCGACGCAAGAGCTGATGCTCCAAAGTCTGTGTGAGACCAACATGGATAAGGTTAACCAAGCAAATAGCGTTCTGAAGGAGAGGCGTGAAGGCATTGCCAACAATCATGAGGCAGTTTATGCTGAACTGGAGTGTCGGCTATCCATCCGGAATCTGCAATAACATGCTGTGCGAGAACTGACACTATTCACCCCTGGCGTGAGTGGTCTAGTTGGATGCCTGGAGAGTCAACTGGAGCGTGAGCTATCCAGGCAGGAGCTCAGACAAGCAGCTGTACAAGAACCAACCCCAATCAAGACTGACAGCAGGCCCCTCAAAGACTACTAGGAGAGTCACGATCCGTCACAGGAGAGCACCAAGTCATTCGTCTTTAGCCAGTCGGTCTTTCCCCGGGCGCTTTGAGTCTTGGATGCTAAGTTGGTAACTTTTGATAACTCGCTAGACTTGACACTGGAGCAGGAGCAGGAGAGCACTGCCAACTCAGATCTAGCCAGTCAGCCGCCTTCCCATGAACTTGGATGGCATTCAGGAAGATCAGGCAGCTGCTGGGGAGAACCTTCGCCAAAACAGTGATAAGGTCATATAGAATAAATTGATTTAGGAAGCCAAGGGGTGTGAGATAGACCTAGTAATGGGCACAATCATGCTTCACGCTTGAGCATGATGGTGTCCATCACTACAGGACGTTGAGGCAATCACAATGTAATCATAGTAGAAAAAATAAAATATGGGAACAAAGCTTAAATAGAGCACTAGGCGTGGAGTACTAGTACTAGCGATGAAGTCATGAACAGGGGTTTAAGATGTTAAGCAATCTTGAAGGTGCCTGGAAGATAGATGTAGGGATTCTCGACAGTGTCACGAGATTTTGGCCTAGCCTCACATGGTATCTTGCAGCCGTCCAAAGAGCACCGAGCTGTATCCGGACATGGGTAAAAGTAAGCTGCATTATGATGCAATTGGTCAAGAAGGAGATCATCAAGAGGTGAGAGGCAAGGAACTGAGGCCGTCAGGATGTCAGAGGCTGGAATCTGAGGCCGTCAGCATAGAAGAGGGTAAAATCAGAAGCTATCGGAACACAGGGGAGGAGTATTGGACGTTTTCAGGAAGCTGAGGATGCAGGGATTGATGTCAGGATAGTGTCAGGATGTGGTTTGACCGGGATAGCGACCTCCGGACAGAATATCACACAGTAGTTGCATCCAGAATCGCTGTTGACTTTTTGAGTGTCCCAAGCCTCAGAAGCACAGGACGCTCAGGACACATATTATAATTTTTGCTGATTAATCCAGCACAAAGACCTCCAAAGTACACTGACCCTATGCACAGACCCTCAAGATAAGCAACTCTATTTTCCTACTCATACTCCTGCAGCCCTGATATTGGAACACTATGTTCTTTGAGGCATTTATTAAGGTTGCACTCTCACTCTGGAATTCTGCTCCAGAAACCACTCACTATAATACCTTATACATTGCGGCCCTTCATCCGACCAGATGCTGTTGGCAGAATATATGCGAGGATAACCTAGTGGAAATTATGCCAGTAATTCAAACTAAATCAGTCCGTGTTGCATAAAGTCACAGGCCCTTAAAGTCAATAGTGTGAGGGAAACAAAAGAGTGGACGTGCAAGCGAAATCACTCCTATGAGCCCCCTTTCACACGTGGTCCTGCACCCCCCACAACCTCCCCATGCTCTCCCGCGCCATCCACCATCACATAGGCTTCTGCATCCCCCGCATGTCTCTCCAACCCAACACGTAGTGGGGGTCCAACACATTCTCCACATCAATACTCCATTCATCCATTCATCCAATGTCTCCGCGCCAACCTCAAATGCTGCCAATTTCTCCATATGCCCCGCACTTGAGGTTCCACCCACCTCCACCTCATCCTGTCTCCCATCCACCTCATCAACAGTCAGGTATGAAGGTACAACACCAACCTCAGGTTCCCCCTCCATCTCCCCATGCCCAACTTCCACCATCGCAGCCCCAACACTCCACCCTCCCTAAGGCTAACAGGCTGTTCACACTTTCTAGACTTGCCCATCACGGAAAATTAATACATTAGAGAATCCTAACCGTGACTTCCACCCTACGAATGCCTTATACCCTCAAAAATAACTCGCTCATAGCCAATTCTCCATGCCTAATCTTAAACGCAGATCACCCACATTGTCTAAGGTTTCCAAGAGCAGTACAATCTGCGAAGAAGCTACTTCCTTGAACAGGACTCAACTTCTACGGTAATCTCTGCTTCTTTTGGCTGTTAGTGATTGGCTCGGATTCTCGATATCCATACCAGCGCCTCCAAGCAGATAACATACTTCCCGCGTTTTTGGTATCCTACCCCAACTTGCCAAGAGTGATTGAGTAGCCCACAGAGCTCTAGGATATCGACTCGCAAGATCTGGAAGGAATTCCCTGCGACCCTAACCTCCCTTCCTCCACCAGAATTTTTTTCCTTCTCCTTATTCCATCCGACTCCCAGGTCCAGTGCCGTGAAGCTACACAGTCTCCCCCCCGGCCAGGTAGGGAAACCTCACTATTTTATGGAGCATTAGTTCGGATACTCTGCATTACCATATTTTAAACAGCTGATGCCATACCACAAATTAGAGCTGTAGGGTACGATACCGGAAAAAGATATCTCGGGCTATAAAATTTGATACCATGTAACTGCAGTCTTTTTCCATAAGAGTTCGTACTGCGGAAAAATTCCGATAACTCAAATTTCCCTATCACAAGCGGATTCAGATCTCCAATCTGTAAAGGCTGGGGAATAGTCCGACAAAAGATCGAAAGGCGAAGCCTTAGTTGCATATGAGGGGGATTGTGTGCAGGGAGTGTTGTTGGGGAGGGGTTAAATTTGGTCCACTACCGATATATTCCTACCCGCAATGCAGGGGGCTAACCACCTATCTAAAAACCTAAGGGGGTGTTTGGCTGCGTGATTATGATCTGAAATCATGATTTGAGATCATGTCTTGGCAACTATAACTGAGGTTATTACTAGCAAATCTAATCAGATATCAGATTAATAGTAGTAATAACTGGAGTTAAAGTTGCCAAGACGTGATCTCAAATCATGATTTCAGATCATAATCACGCAGCCAAACACCCCTTAAGTTGTGATTCTTTTTCTTCCTCTCTATGATACGCCATTGATAAACCCTCTCCCACCTCTTACATTTCCACCGATACTCAAGTGCATTTTTTGAGCTATCCCTGTCGACGGGCGTCTCGTATGTTTTACGGCAAGTTTTCGTACTGTACAGTATCGTATCGTACCGGTATCGTACTGAATCGGCCGAATTGAAATGAGAAGGCTTTATTTTGGACTAGTGTATGTCAAGTGACAACTAGCCACATAGGGTGTAAACTCATCAATGTCGGTGAAAAATCTAATCATGCTCCTGATATCGCATGCATGGAAGCCTTAGCCGCATAGCGAGTTTGGAAAATATATACCGTATGTGGTTAATTCACACTTGACATGGACTAGTACAAGAGAGAGCCTTCTCATTTCAATCCGGCCGGGTTAGTACTCTACGCAAACCTATCTTTCGAACGCTTCTCTTGACCGAGTGATACCCAATGACTCTTATACCATCCCTACCATTGACCCCCGCTGATGGATGCCGCCAGTATTTTAAGGCTCGCCAGTCTAGTCATAATGGCGGTGTAGAAACCAAGTTACGAGCTTCAGGTGTATCTAATCCTCTAAGTGCGCGATGTCATGGTTTTTGCCTTCTGTTGTTAGCTTTTCTGGGTGGTGGCTAGGGCATTGCAACTAGATATTATCTACGACACTCAGCCGCATTTCCTCAGGTACTCGTGGGGGCCCGCGTTGCCCTACTCCGGCATATCTCATCCTCGCTCGCTTGTTTTTCCTCGTGGAAAGTGTTATTTCCACCACTTTAGGACACGGCATCCTACCCCAGGTTAACGCAAAACCTCATGAACTAGAAGATTCATCAATTGTGAATAGTACATTTAAATCTGGAACAATTTTGGGGGTGGGTTGGGGTTTTAGGCGAGTATTTTAGGATCAGAAATTTCAGGATTAAGGAGGCTATTCTAGCTACCACTAGCTATGATTTTGATCTAGTAGTAGAACTGCTGTGTGGACTGCTGCTTGCTTTATTCCATTATTCTATAGGTATTAAGGAACAAAAGATACTAAAACTAGAGGAACAAGAGAGCTTACAGTTGATAGTTGACTGAGGCCCAAGTACAACGAGAACTGAAGCTATCCCGGAAGGAAAAACACAAAAACTAAAACAAATTTTTTTTCTACGGTGTGAAGAGATGGGAATGGGCTGAGACAGGCCCGGGATAGCCCATCGTTCATAAATATGATACCCTTAAGGCGTGTGTAGAGAGAGGCAACAAACCTCCAAAGCGGCTGTTTCCCGCACACCAATAACAAAGAACGAATTAAGAAGGTGGGAATAACAACAAGGACAACTAAAGCAGCTAACACACCCCCAAACTAGTCCACCAGAAGCAGAAGTAAAAAAAAAAAGCCCCCATCAAACAAAAGGACAAAAAAGCCCTTATATCCCAGTGCCGAGTGCTAGCATATGACTTCACTCCTGACAACCCCAAGCACGTTATCGCACCCCTTCGAAAAAAGAAAAAGAAAAAATGACTATCTACCCCTCTTACCCCCCTTTAAAAACCCATCCAAATACGCTACAGCAAGCCCAACCCTCCACCCGTGCTCCCCATTCACTAACTCCTTCTCCAAGACTTCAAGCTTATCCTCGCTCAGGGTGCTCCTCGCCTCGAAAATCAACCTCTTCAGGTGCTCCATATTTTCCAAGAATGTTCGTAGATCGGTTGGTCGGCCCAAAGGTTGGGTTATCTGGAACCGAGGACCCCGCGGGGGTGGGGTTGGTGAGGGTGAGGGTGAGGGTGAGGATGATGGGGATGGGGAGGAGATAGGGGGAGACGAGGGGACGAGCTTAACGGGGATTACGGCGTTTACCGATGGGGAAGTGGTTTTCGGGGGGGGTTGGGGCCGCTGACGCCCGCGTGGTGTGGTGTCCTGGCATGAGGGGAGACGGGGTGTGGACTTTGGTGGAGGTGGGGGTGTGGATGGGGGAAAGCTCGGGAGGGGCGGAGCGGCGGAGCGGAGAGCCACATTCTGGCTTTGGGGTTTTGGGGGCATTGGAAGTATGGTGCTGTTGTAGTGGAGGAGGCCCGGTGGGGAGGGGGTGGAACTGGGAGAGGGGCTTATATAGCGTTCTGGTAATGAGAGCGCGGTGGAGTATAACAGAGAGGAGCAGAGAGTGAAATTGTATAGGAGAAGAGTCCAATGCTTGATAGGACTCATTGGAATGTGCTTCAATACTCGTGGACTTGCTCTTTCCACCGTACTCTAGCATTAGGTCATCCTAAGTCCTTCCTAGTAACAATCTTGTAGGGTAATCTGGATTTTTCCAGCTTACTACACCCAAGGCAGACTAAGAAATTTAAGGCTCAGAAAAAAACCCGACATCTTCGATTGTGCCCAGCAAGAGTTGCTTGGACCCTAAGAACAAATTTTCTATTGCACTGCACATAATTTCCTTTGAGCTTGGATAAGATCTCCCTTCAGTCTCGAATGGTGTTCCTGAGGCAGCTACCGGAAGAAAGCTTACCACAGGAAATTCACTTCAATACGGACCTAGACGACATAGCGAATCTTTTTCGCCGCCTACCTTGACACTAGGAGTAGAGAAGCCTATCCCCAGAATAGCAGACAACAAATCAAAAGCTTAACGAGTGATGTTCTATGATTACATACACAATTATCTAGAATCATACGATTTAACTGATGCACGCAAGGCCCCACCACTATGTTTTTACTAAACAAAACCGTGTCTAAAAAATGAAAATAAAAATACGAAGCAGGGTATCAAGAGAAAAGAGTTCCAGCACCAACCCGAACTGTCAATCATCACGTAACCTTCATATCCCACATCACATCATATACCGAAACCAAACACTCCTATCCCCCTCATGCGCAAGGCTCTCCTCCCTCCTTACCACAAACTCCCTCCTCAGTTTCTCCCCTTCCTCCGTGCCCCTACCGGCCTTTTCAATTCCCTTCTCCAACTCCTCTGCCAACCTCGCGCACACACACCCCCTCCTCTTATTCTCCATGCGATAGCTGAAATAAATCACCGCAATAGCAACCCCACCAAGACACACAAATCCCAGGTTCAACCAATGCCCCAACCTATATAGAGGTTTATCCTGCGCCCGATAGAAGTTGGCACCCATCGCGCCACCAAATGAGCCCATGCCAATGTGTAGGGCCATAGCAATTGCCCTCTTCCCGCTTGATGCCAGGTTGTTACTGCACCAAGTGATCATACCAGGAAAGGCGGGATATACACCACAGGCAGCGATGAACATCCCAGCATATGCTAGACCAGGAAGGTGCCCAGGACGAAGCGCAGCAATAAGGAAGCCAGTAAACATAGTAGTATACGAAATAGCAATGAAGACAGCGCGCTTTCCCGTTCTATCTGAAAGGTACGCCGTTGATAGAGATAGCAAACACGCGGTTATGTAAATAGGTACGGTGAGGAAATTAGCCTGGGTAGAGGTGTACCCTAGCTCCTTCACGATCGAAGGCAGGCATAAAGAGATGCTATAAAGCGGGCATGAAATGCCGTAGAAGACGAGTATGTGAGCGTAGATGTGCCAGTCCGTGAACACCGATTTGAATATTTGCGAACTAGGAAGGTCGGTGTGGATCTGAGCTTTCTCCGCTTCTGTGAGTTCGTCCTCTTCCTCGCCGAATTGGTCGACTTCTAGACGGCGGAGGAGGAATTCTTTTTCGTCCTTTGTCAGGAATTTGGCGCGTTCGGGGGTGTCGAGGACTATGAAGAAGGCGCATATAGCGACTACAACTGTTAGGAGGCCTTCGATTATTAGAATCCAGCGCCAGCCTTCTTGGCCGCCCAGGCCGTCCATTTTGCTAAGGATGACGGCGAGGAGCCCGGCGAAAGCGCCTGCCATACTAGGTGTTTATTAGTGATGTTTGTTGGTATCCGGGGGAGCTGGGACGAAATTACCTGGCTGCGCAGAAGAACAGCGCTTGTCGGAACTGGGCTTCTTTCTTGCAATACCACATTGTGATCACGTATGCTACCCCGGGGAATAATCCGCACTAACCAATTCAGCACCGTCCACGCTCTCGACAGACTACTAGGACTCACCTCTGTCATTCCCAGAAACATCCTTACAACAATTAATTCATCCGCATTCTTAACGACTCCCATGCAAACCGTAACAACCCCGCTCAAAAGGGTAACAAGCGGCAACCAAACGGATGGCCGAAGTTTCTTAAGCATGACATTGCATGGAATATCGAAAGTGGAGTACGAGAAGAAAAAGGCCGTCAGTGCGATTTGATATTGCTGTGTCGTCAAATGGAGGTCGTTTGTCATATGAAAGATCTTTGCGTTTCCGATGTTCTGTCGACAGAGGAAGCATAACAGATAGAGGAGCGAAAGGATGGGTACGAGCCGCAGATCGACGCGGTGGAGGATGCGCTTTGTCGTCTGATGCGCTAGGATCTCCGAAGCCGTCTCCAGAGTACCGGCAGCTGGAGTAGTCACTTTTGGGGCTTCCTTTTCGGAATCTCGTTTCAGAGTCCTCTTGGGTCCGTGATGCCCAATTGAGCTGTGGAAATTGAAGTGGTAGAAGTGAGCCATTGTCGGTGGTCGAATAGCAAGAGTAGCAAATAGTGTTGAAGTATGAGAAAAAATTGTTGGAATTATCTTGATCAACCATGGACGGTTTGGCTGTGTATTTAAACCATCTGAAGCCCTAGGCACTTTACCCTATTATGCTCGCGGTGTCGTGAGGTTTACATGTTTGCATACAGCCAAAAAATTTCCAGAGCCTCAGAAGATTCGAATCAATGCAACAGAGTCCAGTTCACTAATGCCAGAGCATAATGAGCACATACACCCTCAGTGAGCAAGAATGAAAGTTTGGCGTGGTATCGCACATCCTCATCGCGGGAACCCACATGACGAAAAAGCCACGGAACACAAGAAAAAAACTGTCGGCTAGAGTGGAGAGAGTAGCGTGCTCAGCTGTGGCTTGCAGGGCCGTTAGAATTGAGTAGAAAATGGCTTGACTCTGGAAAAACATGCCACCTCTGTTACAATCTGGTCCAGACCCCGCCCGAACTACCGCATGAGACGAGATGCCGGTGGCTCTGTGGGCTGATCTTTCTCACCTCTCTCCCTCTTTTCGCGTTACGCGGCATGAGGACTGTGCAAGCAAGAGAAGCGGAGAAATCAAACGGAAAAGTCCTGGAAAAACGGGCTAAACCTCTTTCTCCCCTCCCAACCCATCTTCCGATACCGGTAACATCAGACCATTTCAGGCACCCATTCGAGTGCTCAAATGTAAGACACTGCATAGTAGATAATACTATGATAGTGATAACCCTCAGTCACCAGTCTCACGGAAATCCTTTAATCACCACGCCCCGGGAACAAAACGGACAGGAAAGATAGAAAGAAAGAAAGACGGGAGGTTATACCCGTCCACAGGACAGTATGTACTATACCGAAATAGAATTGCCTATCTCAGAACGTTCCGGTGCCGTTACCCGAGCGTTGCCCGAGCCGAAGCTCTAGCCAAAGAAGTGTTAGGTTGGCTGGGTGGTGCTCGACAGGGGTCAAAAAACACACCGCCGACACCGCAGACACCGCAGACCAAAGCAGAATTGCCATTGGTATGATAGCAGATCTCCCCAGACATCATGAGAGTCCAGCCCCGGGCTTGAAAAACCAGTTGATACCACAAGTCAGTTTTGTATGCACTGGATGGCGCTACAAACGTCAAAGTCTTTCAATTCGAAAAAATCCTCGTGAGCCTCTTTCAACACCCTGGCTGAATGCCGCCATCATGGTAATGCCACAATTCCGGGGAATTGGTAATTTAGAGGAAGCTTGAAACACTGTATTCTCGCTTAATCTACCCCAACAATTGGCAATAGAAGAAATCCATTGCGCATTGAAAACTCCATGGCTCGCCCTTCTGGCTTTCTCGAAGAATCACCTCTCAAGTGAGGTCTAGTGATCTTCCAATTTGTGCCAAAAAGGAGCTCCTCCATAAGAAATCACTGCACTAATCCGCAGAAAGAGACGAGGTCCTCGCAATGCCTGATTTCGTTGGGTCGGAAATTTATTCGGCCCTATGATGAGACCGGGAAATGAAGCTGTGCGTCCGCATAGAGGGATCCCATAAATATTGTTTACCACGGCGATAGCTAAGGAGCACCGACAGTATGACTACAACCTAAAGTTTGTCCACATTGTGGTTTTACAGCGATGCTTGACGTCGGACGAATAACCAAATGAATCGGAATAATTAAAATCTCTCTAGGACGTTGGAGTTGCCTCTCCTAGTAAAGCCTCTTATATTTTTCTTTTGCTGTCTCACCTGAAGGCTGAAACTGAATATTTTTCGCTACCGTTATGTTTCTCCACTAGGCTTTTTCTTTTGCTTTGTCTCACCTGAAGGCTGAAACAGAATATTTTTCGCTGCCAGTATGTTTTTCCACCAAATCCAAAGGAAATGCTAGACCTCCTAGTGTCATTCACAATTATTCTAGTTTTTACGATAAGGAAGGCATTAACTTAATTCTCACAAAAGATTTTATTATCCTGATGCCGTAGCCGAAAAGACGAGATGTTCAGAGATCCTCAAGGCCGTGAAGGTCGTGAGATGATTTAGTGTTAGTATAGTTCCAGGCACTGCCAACCGACACCTTAGCGAGCCCCAAACCCGAACAACTTCAAACTCTTCAAAGTCAACAACAAAACCCGTAAGCTTAAAAGCTTCTGTAAAAGTCTTTATTTGATGGTTGTCTAGAAGATTACAGAGGGGTTTAATGAAAATATGAACTTCCTGCAGTGCTAGAGCAGTTCAAAGATATCCATTTTTGTATGGGGAGGTGCCAAATTAACACCCCTCAAGCTAACCGTATCGAGTAATATCTTGGCAGCGCCATGCCTAATGCGGTAATAAATATAACCGATCATTTCAGAATGCAAGATATCCTAACCCAATTATGGAGCCGATCGCCGCTAATAAGCGACAGGGAATTAACAGAGGCGTGGATTGGCAGTGTCCGGAACCATACCGCACTACGGTACCAGTGCCAGGCGAGACGGAAGCGAACATTGATAGCGATCTCAGATTATAATAATATACAAGCAAATAATTAATTCCCAATCGTCTATAAATTCAACAGCTATCACCCTTTCACCCCCAACAAGCGGAGTCCCTTCTCGAACCTCGTCCTCAGATAACCCTAAGGCTCCCCAACGTCGCCAATCACCAACCTTCAAGACTCGGAGGTTACCTGGGATTCCCTTTATAGCCAATTGATCACAGTGATCAATGTGTAAAGCTATCCTGCAGGGTCTGGAACATGAAAGACGCTACCCTGCTATGACTCTGTTAGTTCTTTGACTCGCAATGTAACCTAGGCTATTAGGCGGGGGCCGAAGAGGGAATTACCCCTTCGTCTGTATTCAGGACTCCAGGTTCGAGCTAAATGTGCAGCAGTGTTGCCACTCGAGGGAAAGATCGGTTAACAAAATAGGAAACTCTAAGGTCCTAAGACGAGTTACCCTTATTCGAGTTAATAAGGTATTGGTAGGCTGGAGGGAGAGAAGGAAGGAAATACCTGACTTCTTGCAGTCCGGACCTTAAAATTGTATATACTCGAGCAGATAGAGAGCCTGTAGACCACGACCCACTCATTATTTTTTTCAGAGAGTGATATTCTGCGATCATATCGGCGATCGTCCATATTTGTTCCACCCAACTAACCATTGGTGGTGGCAAGGGAACGTTCACACATCTCAAGGCCATGTTATTTATATGTACGATTTCCTATCATACAGTCGCATATGTGTGTAACCTGTGCTAGGCACCTACGCGGCAACATGTGGCACATAGATATTTCCTTAGTGGAGTTTAGGCACATGATTGGATAAGGTATATAATAATATAGAGGAGGCTTTTTCCTTAGTTTACAACATATCTCAACAGCACAAGCTTGGAATTTTATCCTACGGTCTAAACTACTAGTATATTATGGTCAACTTTTCACAAAGCCTTAGAAGTTAGCAATCTTTTCACATGCCAAACGCACTCTTGCTTTTATGCATCACTCAAGGCACCTCCTGGCCATTCTTACTGTGCCCTTGTAGAACCACAGATCGTGCTCGAATTGCAAAGATGTAGCGAGAGTGTTCGTTCTACCATCTCATTTATAAACTCTGTAATTGCACTTATTCTAGATTATGATAGAAATTCTGCAGTGAGCGGCCATATAAACTTCCCACACTACCAGTAATTTCAAGTACTACTCTCGATTTTAGCAGTATGGCACTCACCCCGGGGGAGTAGCATCAGGTTGCTGTCTTCTCCGGCGGTATGCAGACACCATGGTCCGGATCTTCACTATTCACTATCCCTAATAGCTTCTGTATTCTCTTGCTTTCTAGTTGACAATTAAGTGGCTTTCCTGCCGTACCTATAATCTCTTAGAGGTACAGAGATCCCTAATCCTCCAGCTCAGCAAATCCCCGCCGTTCTCTTACCAGTTTTTCCATCTCCGATTTGGAATCTCCTCCATAAGTTAATCCAGTCCAGGTCCAAAGTTAGGCCCTCACCTATGGTAGACAATCTCTGATCCGCCCCTGGGTAACTCAACTAAGCCATCCTCCTCCCCACAGCAACCCCAAGCCCTCAATACCCCTTTCCACGAAATCAAAAAGAAAAAAAGAGTAGAGTATACCGGGAATCGAACCCGTGCCAGCCACAACATAACCCCATACCCCTTCAAGTCGATCGGCCTGGCCGGATACGGAATTAGATGTTACTGGGAGCAAACCATTACACTATATACCCTTTGTATCTAGTCGTCTCCATTTTGATATATGACTAGATTGATATATGACTAGAGGGCAGTTTTTGCAACACCAGCTCGGAAAGACAAGTGCTCTGGTAGTAATAAATCCCATAAAATATTACTGCAATGGTATCAGTATGTGAACTTTGCTAGTGATACTTACTGGAAGGCAGGAAAATCTATAGAGGTAGTGCTTATACAGCTGCAATCATCCCTCTGCTTTAAATACTAATCCACCACTAGCTTAGCCGCACCCCTCTTTAGCGGTTCCTATAGACTAGTATATGTTGTGTCATAGCTATTTTCTGTTAGGAATCTTAGCTCTTTAGTAGCCTGTTCAGTAGCAGAGCGATCCAGCCCTTGCTAAGGATTTTGGAAATGCGAGAACCTTTGTCTAATACTAATCTTATCCTTTTTATCTTACCACACCAATTAATCAACTAATAGAAGGGAATAACCTAACAGAAGCCGGTGTATATACTATGAGCGTAGTAAATCAAACAGAGCCCCTTTTCTAAAGTGCTAATATCTACCGTCTATTAGTAGGGAGATTTATAAAACATTAGGGGCCAAATTCACTAGCTACCCCACCCAAGAACCCGAGGAGGGGAGAGAATAGAGTTCTGGAATTAGTGCTTGTGCCTTTGTCTCCAAGATGGGGTAAAAAGGGTGATTTATGCCACCGCTAATGTCTAACGCTAGCTAAGGAATATATCGTAATGCTAGCCCCAGATATGATACATAACCCCAGATACCAATAGTTTACATCTTACGGTAGCAGCGCAAAATACTTTTCACCCTCAGTCACTTTATTAAGGATAACGACCAGTAGAGTAACTAGTGTTTCCTACTAAATGCCTATTTACCAACACCCATAACCGTATACCCCTGCTAGCATTCACTCACATCAACAGTTCTCATTACCATTGCGCAAACCAACTGAGCTAGTCTGTCCAAATATTGTACCAACAGCACTACTCGTCAAATGCAAAAGTATCCGGATAGTGCGCCCAAGGGGCCAAGCCCTCAAACTAGTAGATAAATTTGTATAAGGGCTTAGCGCCTTTTCCCGCGGGTTATCCAGATACTTTTGTATTAAGTTTTTGGCGAATAAACCACAATGTACTAGCAATACCACTACAATACAACCCCGCCTCTACGGCCAGTACTGCGTTCAACTCTCAGTGCTAACTTTATCACAAAATAAGCTTTAGGAGTTGGCAATGTTTTCATATATCAAACGCACTCCTACTTTTACTACAACACTCAAAGCTCCCCCAGGTCACTCTCATTGCGCCCTTGTAGAGCCACAGATCGGGCTTGGGTTGCGGAGAAGCTGTAGCGGGAGTACTCGTTCTACCATCATCTTATTTATAAACTCTGTAATTGTGCTTATTCTAGACTAGAAATTCTGTAGTGAACGCATATAAAGTTCTTACCCGCACCACAATTAATTTCCAAGGCTACTTTCGTGCTTTACTAGTAGAAGCCCTCCTACACGCACGGTCCATCCAGTGATGACTTTAGCAGTATGGCGCTCACCCGGGGGAGTAGGCCAGGTTGCTAGCTTCTCCGGCGGTGCGTAGATATCGTAATGTTCTGGATCTTCACTATTCTCTATTATTTATGGCTCTTCTATCCGCTATCTTTCTGGTTAACAATTAGGCAGATTTCTTGTACCTTTAATCTCGTAGACATATAGACATCCCTAATCCCCCAACTTAGCGAACCCGTGTTAGCGGCAGATTCCAAAGAGAGTCAACGAATCTGTGCCGCTCTCTTACCAGTTGTTTCACCGCCGCTTGGGAATCGTCTATGGTGGGCAATCTCTGATCCGCCCCGGGGGAAACTCAACTAAGCCATCCTCCTCTCCACCGCAACCCCAAACCCTTGATACCCCTTTCCACGAAATCAAAAAGAAAAAAAAGAGTAGAGTATACCGGGAATCGAACCCGTGCCGGCAACAACATAACCCCATACCCCTTCAAGTCGATCGGCCTGGCCGGATACGGAATTAGATGTTACCGGGAGCAAACCATTACACTATATACCCTTTATATCTAGTTGTCTTTGTTTTGATATATGACTAGAGGGCGGTTTTGCAACACCAGCTTGGAAAGACCAGTGCTCTGGAGGGAAGTCCTATAAAATATTACTGCAATGATATCAGTATATGAACTTTACCAGTGATACTTACTGGAAGGCAGGAAATCCGTACAGGTAATGCTTATATGATCGCATTCATCCCTTCACTTTAAGCACTAATTCATCACTAGCTTAGCAGGACTCTCCTTTAGCAGTTCCTATAGACTAGTATATGTTTTGTCATAACTATTTTCTGTTAGTAATCTTAGTTCTTTAGTAGCCCGTTCAGTAGTAGAGCGACCCAGCTCTTCTCACTCCAATTCTCACAACCTATCACTCGTCCTAACGGACCTCACCCGAAACTCAGGACATTTCGAGCATAGGAGACGATAACCAAGCCGGCGCGCGACCCTTAAAGATCAACTCTAGGCGGCGCGGAATCTAGCTCTTTTGTCACTTACCCCGCGCTTTCCTGTGTCGTGGTAATTTAGAATATCCCCTCCAGTGTTGATAGTGGCGAACTTCCCTACACCGTGCTAAAGAGGCGCTAGTGAAACTAGTGCATTTTTTTGATTGGTAGATTCAACCTCACAGAAGTATAATGTTATCACATCACTCCGGATATTGGTTAGTAAATATCGACAGATGCGTCGCTTCGCGGTTACCAATAGCACTCTCATATTAGGTTTAGTGGGCCCGCTAATAGTAAAAGATCTGTATCATAATTTGACCTGAAATGCTTTTGATATCACTCGATTGGCATATCTAGAAAAGTGCGAAGCTAGCTTTTTAGTTTGCATTTTAGCGCGATGTAGGGAAATTCGGTACTATTAACACTGCAGGGGATGCCAGGACGGAGGATTCTGGGTTTAAAATATATAGCCTTGGGGTCGTTTGCTATTGTTTTAGGTAGCGTTGGGTATCATGGCGGCAGACGCGTGGTTTTTTGCAACAGAGTACGTGTGATGTTTGCAACAAAGCTAGTACCGCACACCAATGCTAGATAGATATTACACTAGTCTGCTATTTTCGTGTGTTCTTTAGTTGCTTCCTAGGGGAGGACTATTCCCATCCACTCGAAAGAAAAAAAACAACAGCCAAACTCGGCGAAAAGAAAAGTTCACTGGACCATACCCTAGATTAGTAATCATGCTAGTGTTTGGTATCGAGGGCCATATCGTGGTGTGGGTGCAACGGCAGGAGCCGCAGGCAGCAGGGAGCGCGTAAGAGAATGTCTCACCGGAGCGTTGGCTGAATTGCCAACATCGCGACATCTCTAGCTACAGTCCACCGCTAGCGAGCTTCTTTTTGATAAGAATAACGACCAACACTATCCGAGCCAGTCGCTAAGTTTAATGCTCTCGTGCTAAGAGCTTTTTACCAAGGGCTCTCTAACACTATAACAGCGGAAACCATGGGGATCAAATCCGTTCTCCTCCCCGCGATCGTCATATTCCTAGGTTGGTCCCTAATTATACCAACACCTCCGCCAGGCTAACCTTCCCCAGGCTACCTCCTCCAGGGTCATGTTATCCCGTACCTCCACCGCAGCTATCACCTGATGGGCTTCTCCCGTACGCGTTCGCAGCTCCCGCCGGAAGGCAGCTGCGCAGAAGCACACCAGGACAAATTCTTAGGTTGCGAGGACATACAAATCTACAAGAAGGAGAAAGGCACGACCTATATGTTTGCCGTATGTCTAGCGGAGTATGAAAATCGCTGGCGTACGATGTCTGATTTGCGCGCTATCGATAAAGAGAATAGGCCCGTGCCAACGCCGGCGGGGGATAAGATTTGGAGGTGGAGGTTGGAGACGGATGAGGTTGTTGAGTTGGAGTTGCCGGGGTTCGCGGAGGGGGGTGACGAGCGGGCTTGGCATGGTTTGATCACTTTCTTTTTGAGAGGGTGGTTTGGTTTGGTTAAAGTTGTTTTAGGATTTGATTTCGTCGAAAGCGCCGATGGCACACTCTCCTTCTACATCATCAACCACAAGGTCTCTGGCGATACAGTCGAAAAGTTCACGCACAAGCCGGATGCTAGAAATCACATCCTTACCCACTTAGCTACCTTCCCGCTTCCAGAAAATGGGATCGGGAAGCACCCTAATGACGTCTACGCCTACCCGCACCCGACCGGGAAGGACATCTTCTACGTGACCTCTGAACACAAATATGATACAGGGGTAATGCGCACGATAGAAGATTACACACGAAGGCCCTGGGCTCATTTAGCATACTACTCCTCCGAAACTGGCTGGAAAATCGTCAAGTCAGGTCTTGCCAGTGCGAATGGTCTTGCCGGAACAAAACCCGCCAACGGAGGTCCGGCAAGAATTTACCTATCGGAGTTACTTGGCGGGAACATAATTATCCTCGAGCACCGGCCTGGCGCCGCTGGCGAAGTCCGCGAAATACAGACCGTACCGCTCGACTTTTTGCCAGATAACCCGAGATTATCCCCTGATGAGAAGGACTTGTACATCGCCGGGCACGTAACCCCACTACAGACTTCCCAGCACATTCATAAACCGGAAAGTGTCAGCTCCGGGAGTGCTGTTGCTCGGATCGCGCTAAGTCAGACCGGCAGCGACTTTTTCGGTGGGAGGGATGAGTACACCAGCACTCCCGTTGTTGAGGAGATATTTGTGGACGTGGAGGGCAAGTTGATGAATGCGAGTTCTACTTCTGTATTTTGGGATAAGCTCCCGCCGGTGGGAGTAGCGGAGGAAGAGGTAGAAGGGGAGGAGGTTGTGGGTGATTTGTTTGTCACGGGGTTGACGGGGAGAGGTATGTTATCTATAGAAAGTGCTACTTTCTTTTTTTGTACTTGCACCCGTGTGTTCATACTATTGATAACTAACTTGACTTTAGGGATCTTGCGGTGCAGAGAATTTGACATTAGCGAGGGCCCAACAGACGGAATGAAATTCAGCTACTAAAGCATAAGAGCAGCACGAAGATAGCGCGGGAAAAGACGATTACGAGAAAGAGGAATAGTTAGAAACTCATTTGTGCTTGGATATTGTTAAACATATTCCGTCGATCAAGCTCTAGTCTCTACCCGCAAGTAAAGTGACCATACCATGAGGAGCCTTACCGTCTGTGTTATTTATCAGAAGCTTCTGTACGGACACACATCCCGACTGAGTGATCGAAAGATATCCTGCGCGCACACGTACCCGGCAAAACGAGCTCGAATAGGGGGTAAGATTTTATATGGCAATTACCCCCGCACATCTAAGGGCCCACACTAAGCTCAGACTCAAATATTCCAGCACCTCACGCCAGAGACCCGTATAATACAAATCTTTCGAAGATCACCTGAGGTCTCCATACTATTACTATTACTCCTGAAGCTGATTGCGCTTCAATGGAAAAGAATCTGACTAAAAGGTCCCAAAGCATCTCGGTAACAAGTACTTGTATTGTAGTATTGCGAAGACCAGACGAGATCTAGATACGTTATCTTAATGGTAGGCAGCACAGCCATAAGTAGATACTCCGCCAGTATTTGGGATGACTACGAATGGATAAGCACCTCTTATCCTAGAAGCCAGCAAGAACCTAGCACGCACCAGCCATTTTCGCCACCTCTCTCTCGAGGCGAAAAAATCCACACAAGACAAGAGCAAATAAATCCATATTATACCTCAGGCCGCGCACAGCCACCCGCCCCTGTGCCCCAATTCCAATAACTAAACTCAAGATCCGCGGTGCGAAGGTACAGTAAGCTTGATCTTGACACCTGACTGTGTTCAAGCCCTGACGGCTCAGAAAATATTTCGAGTGATGTTTAATGAATACCGATATCCACCTTGCAATTGCGAATACGGCCATCGAGCACACTAATTTGAGGCAGCGGGATTTTTTTTGCTTATAGATGCAGTGGGGAAGCGAAATGAGAGAGAGGGAAGGAGTGAGAAATCTGTAAGCTTTGAGGGCGTAGACGCCCTGTGCGCCTGTAAGAGATAGGTTTGCTACTGACTGTGGTGGTGGTGCTGCGTGGCGATATTGGGTACCGTAAAAACTCAAATAAACGAGAGGTGTGCTATGTAGTTGGGAATTCCTTACTCTGGAAGAGGGGCCAAAAACACAGCAAGAAAAGAGCTGCTCAGCCCCTCTGAGAGACATAAAAAAACAAAAAAGCACCAGACCTTACCAGAGAAGGCAACCCCAACGACATGGCACACCTCTCGTTTATTTGAGTTTTTACGGTAATCCGATGGATCAATGACTGGATGGAAAGGGTATCATATGTGGCGAGGTAGGGAAAAATAGTAATATTTTGTCATGGACGTGATAGTGCGTAGAGACGGACACGTCAGGAAGAAGAGATTTAGACTCGAGGGCGAGGGCCATAGTGTTGGGGGGACGCGAGGAGATTAGAGTGCTGCACAGGTGGTCCTTGTGATCCTTGTTATATGCTTAGTTTAGCACCATATCGTGCGGGGATTTTTTTTCCCAACGGTATAAGGTTTGCACATGAAAATAAGGTAATACGGGAATTGGGGTTCCGCATGCTTTGCAATTCAAATCACCAGTTATCTCATGTGTATATGCATGCATAGATCCATTAACGGACTTAGTTTACCTTACGGATCACGTCTTTCCCTGGCCACCACTACCCACTCACTCACTTTCACGGCAACTCTACAAGCCCAATCCTTCACCTCCGTCGATCAATCAATATACTCGAGTACGATCGAGCAAAGCTAAACTTAACATCCTCCTTCGATCCCGGATCCCCGGCCACCACATCCTCCTCCTCTTTTGCGGGGGTGAAATAAAGTTGGACTGAAATTTCCGAACGGCCAAGCCAGTGTGACGATAGCTACCTCAGACCTGCATTATCTCCCAGTCCAGCTGACCGCTCGTCAGAGTGGGATACGAGTAAGTGCACTAATCATATATTACGCCGAGAATTCTGAGGCGCTGAATATAGCATAGGCCACACATACACGTTGAGGCAAGAAGGAAAAAGTGGCGGTGAATGTGAGTATTTCTCTCTTACAAAGAATTTAGGGGACTATGTATGTACAGTACAGAAAGATAATATGTAGGACTCACTCTCTTGTGTGATGTGATGGGGCGGGATGTGCGTACCAGAGGGACAACATAATAAAAGAAACGTAAAGAAAAAAAAGCAAGACAATTCCACCTCCAGGAATTGGCTGTAGACATCACCGCAACAGGACATTCGGTACCGTGAGGGTAGTTACTTAAAGTAACTTACTTGGCCCGGCCGGGATACTATGCCTACCTTCTTACCTGGGAGCATAGACCTATCATACTCACCTTCTCTGTTAGGCATTTACTCGTGAAATTCGCTTACCCATTCGCCATCTAGCAATCAGGGCCTAAAAAAATTAAAACTCCCGAATCTCGTGGATTCGACATTCATTTCCATGTACTCCTACTGGTACAGTACAAGCACCATATGCCATAAAAAAGTTGCCGTCAAGCCCATCTGAGCCTGTTCCTTACCGAGTAACATGGTATCATACTATTCCCTCTCCGGTAAAAAAACTCACCACGGCCAATAGAAATCCCAACTAATACTCCCAAATCCGGATATATCGGAGTGTTGAATCCAGTAACTAGCTAAATATAGATAGAGCCTCGCATCCGCCCAATCCAAGTAACCTCTTACAAAACAAAAAAACCTATTTTTGCTACTTGTGGGTTAATTAATCTTATTTATTTTTTATCGCCCCTCCGTCGGTAAAGCCCCTCCCCTCCTTGGGACCAGGGACTGAATTAGTGTGCCGGTATGTGTGTGGCCAAAAGCGGTTTAGCTGTAGGCGGTACCAAGCTTTGTGGATGCGCGGGAGAGACAAGAATAGAGGCTGATTATTTGTGAATATTGGGTGAAATGTTGACAGGGTTGGCTTCGGTGTGGATGGGGGGGGGGGTTGGGTGATTGGCCATAAAAATTAATCAAGAATGATGCAGGTACAATTGTACGAATCGGCTTGTATTCTTTTCGCCTTTTCGAGAGAGGGAGAGACACTCACACTCACACTCAAACTCACACACACGCATACCGGTATCAACAGGGCCATGGTTCTGCGGTTCTGGTGGTAGGAATTCGACATCTGCCATGGATGCATGGGAGACATGCACCCCCGTTCTTGCGAGTGACTGGGTGCTCACCCAATCAGTTGGATGGGCTCAATTCTATAAAGAATTGATCGCCCCCTTCGTTGTTAATCTTTTATTTTCTTTTCTTTCGCTCTACATCTAGTAAATGTTCTTGTTCTTCTTCTGCGATCGATATCCCCTTCATCCTCTCTTCCCTTCATCCTCTTTTCCCTCTCCTCTACTCGGGCTCAATTAAATTCACGTCCCCTCTCCCCCATTTCCCTCTCACTACTACCTCACTATCTTCATTTGAGTCCTTTTCTTTTCTTTTCTTTTCTTTTCACTTTGTTTTATATATTTATTTCCCTTCTGTTTAGCTTGTAGACCGTTTCACTTCTCACGTCTTTGGACCAAGACGAACTTTTGTGTTCATCCAACCCATTAATTTTTTATACAGGACTAATACAAAGAAAACATCACAATATGCGGCTTACCACCTTATCAGCCATCTCTGGACTGTTCATGTGCGCTCATGCCAGCGCAATTCCTCCAAATCCGCAATTAGCGGACCTGATGGGCCTGCTGGAGAAGCGTGACTTCGCCGGACTCCAACTGACCGGATGCGACCTTAGCAAGGCGATTTTACCGAAATCAGATGGTTTCTATAACTCCCCCTCCCACTCGACACAATCCAGGGAGAAAAGAGGTAGTAATTGATTGATCTGTTTGTGCAGGAACAACCCTCCTCGCGGATCCCGAACCAGGCTTAACACTAACAAACGTGGTCCTTGGCCGGGGCACACAAAACTACTCCTGCGCCGATGCTACCGAAAATTCCACGCCAGTATCCCGAGGGGCCGAAGCAATTCTCTACGACGTCTCCTGCCTAGCGGCGAACTACCCCTCTCTACTCCACGAACTCCCGGACGTCTTGGTACAACTCCAATCTTCAGTACAATACTACTTAACCGCCGTCTTCCAGCGTCTCTCGAAAGAGAAGGTCATAGTAGGCCACCACTTCTTCGCCCCGGACTTTAACACCCCAGTATTCGACTTCCGTATCACGCCGGATGTCAAGCGGTATTTCAGCGGGACGAAGGACGCTAGTATAGCGGCGACGTCTTATGCCAGCAAGGGCTCGCCAGGAGAGCAATACGGAGCGGTGGACTGGCTGAGACTGAAAGCGGGGGATAAGTCTGTTGATTCGAAATTGGCGTACAGAGTACATACTGCTGGAGGAAAGGCCCCAGCGAATTGCAAGGGACAGGGGGGGAATTTCGCTATAGACTATGCGGCCGAGTATTGTTTGTTTTGTCCCTTCCTTGCTACCGTAATCACACTGTATCAGTGTTTGATTTTTTCTTTCTTTCTTTCTTTTTCCTTTCTCCGACCAGTGGGCTGATGCAGGATTGCGGATAGGGTTCTACAACTAAACTACGCCAGCTGCCGATAATCCATCTGCACGAGACGAGACGAGATGAAAGGTTCATGCATCACAGATTTTTATTACGCCCATGGGGTCCCGTCTCTCGGCTTAAATTGTGGATATTTGCTGCGATTTTTTTTTTTCCTGGATTGCATTGCGAGGCGGGATTGACAACGGGAGGTTGGTGTTGACAAATGTTCGCCAAAAGGGAAGGAAAAAAAGGAAAACACGCTGCAACTGTCAACTACCGTTCTATGCATATTTATCCTATCCATCTATTCATATCGCTTTGTATCTAAACCTCCGTTTTTTCACTTTTGCCTGCCACGTTTCCTCGTTTGCTTTTCTTCTATTCTTTCTTTCTTCCCTTCTTGTTTACACATTTTTATTTTATTCTACTGTAACTTACTTTTAAAGATACCCTATTACTATTACTATTACTATTTCCCATGTCCCTATCCTTCCCTCCCTGTTCCACTGCAGCGATATCTGCGCACAATTGTGCCAGTACTCTGCAAGTCTGGTAAACAGCAATTTACCCAATCCCAGCCTTCCTAGCCGACCTTAGCCTCCCCCCCCCGTCCATGGTCGTACCGGTAGGAAGAAATCGAAGGGCGTCTACCCGATATGGAATGAAACGACCGAATTAGGCGCTTGTTATACGGAAGCCTGTGTTTAGGGTAGATGGTGCGACATTTGGGTTGGGGGTTAACCTATTCGCTTGTTTTTGGCCGGATGGGTGGGATTGAAGTGCGATGATCTACTTTCGGGTGTGGTGGTTAGATGGGATGCAACAGGAGAGTTGTGTGCTGTATACGCGTCGTATGATACTTGTAGTGAGCATTCCGATACAGCACGGCGTCATGGGCGAGTGACAGCTCTTGAGAAGCGAGGTTGCTGCATCTTAACTCATAAGGCAAGACAACACAACGCAAACAAAAAGCCACAACACCTATCGGTAATTGGCTCCGTTGACTGGGGGCTATTCGAGCGCATATTTTTTTCTCCGTCCCGTCTGGTACCAAGACTACCGGTAAGTATCGCTTTACAAGTATCGTCCACTACTCGAGTACAGTACACACACGTACCATACAACAAAGTGCCTGTACGATAGGAAAAGTCTACAATCCTATCCCGTCCCACCCATGCCGAGCCGTATGTCTGTGGCGTACTCAAAAGCACTACACGTGGTCCCTCTACTTTCCTCGCAATGGCTACCACCTAGAACTGACTTGTTCTCAATAGCTCGAAGGACGGGTTAGCCAGTGTGGTACCGGTGCTTGTACCGTGCGCTTGCAGCCTAACAGCGTGCGCATACAGAAGATCACAGGGGGGGCGATGATAATAATAATATCCCGGGATGCAATCACATTTTATCGATGAATGGATGGATAATGTCTCTTGGCCGAGGTTCTGGGAATGGATAAATATGCACGCAACCATGCGTGCATGTGGGGGGTTTGCATGCGGATGCACGGGGCATCGCTAGTGATATTGGGGAAGGGGCAGGTAATATATTTCGAAGTGGAAAAGAAGGCGAAAGAGGGGAATATGTATTTCATGGGATTTTGAAACATATTTGATCGGGGTGGGAGAATGGGACTTGATGGGAGTGCAGCCACTGCATTATGGGGGTAAATTTTATAGGTTCATATTTGTAATACCTATACTATATTCTACTATTTTTGCTATACAAATATTACTACTCACTGCGAGCACCGTATATTTTGAGAGGTATAGTGCGAATAAAACTCCCGTTTCGTAAAAGTGCAGCTCTACAAGTACCCGCATCGTAGTCTACTCTACCCCTAAAGAGTATGAGTATAATAAAACCTTCCCCATCTCCTACCACCTCTTCCTCAATCACCCGCCACAATAAGCTATTCCGTTTTCCGCACTAACACTTGGCAATGCACAGCCACCGTAGTGTAATCACTCCCCCCTCTCCCCATGCGACTTCCAATAAATCCCTGATTCAACGCATCGAACTCGCCTACTGTGGCTTTTGTACAGTACGTGCTGGCCACTGTCTGTAAGTACTCGTATCAACCAAGGGAGAAGAGAGGCATGTTCGACTCGCTGCCTCGCGAACTAGTGGCGGTGAACCTTAGCTATGATTGGAATGAACTTTCTACGTTCGGATAATAATTTCACCCAGGAATTATGTCCGCGTTTTAGAGTTCTCGAAAGTGCTATTTCGCCAGCGAGATTCGCTATATCTATTGACGCCCACTCGTTCCAGCAGCATATTCACGACTCCATCATGCCCCATGCAGGCTCAGTATCTAGCAATCTTGTAGCCTACCACGCGCCACACCGAGGCGATACAACCGACATCGCCGTGCGATACTATATCTCCCAACTGTGTTTCAAGGCTTTGCGCTTACCCCAGCCCGAGTCTCCGCAATTCGTGAGCGTAGCGAAATCAACAAAACTCCGCGCTCCGTGTATGATAAATACTGATAAACGCGTCAGTCGGTATCATGCTTCCAACAACCCTCACGATCTCTCACCAAGGGTACGGTACTCTACAACACGGTCGTCATACTTCTATTCTACCCTGACCCTACCCGGGGCAAAAAATAAAATAGAGAAACTATTTTTATCGATGCGCGGCTAGCGTCCGAGATAGCACCCCCAATTTTGAGTGTCTGGTAAAAAAAAAAAGACGATAGGAAAATGAGACACGGGCATTCCGAAGTTCTGATTGGAGCGTTAGGCGTCTCGAGCCAATCGATTATTTATTTTTCCGTGTTTCTAACCCCTGCCGTCCCCCCGATCTTTTTCGACGGGTTGCAGTCGTCACCAGCCAAACGTTAGCGACTAAACGGATAAACGGGTGGCTAACCAATCGGTAAATCACCGAATGGGAAAGGGAAAAAAAGAAAAAAAGGAAGAGACCAAAACTGCGACAAAATTATCTTGCGGCTCGGGCAGAGGCTAGAGGGCCGCGCGGGGGTGGCATCGCATTGGAGATATTCTCGTGCACTAGCACTACTTGTTGAGAGGAGCCATAGAGTGTCGTAAACAAAATCTTCCGAACGGCAATGTTGTAGACTACAGTATGTTTGCAGTTGACAAGGTGAAATACAACTATACCATATATACCATAGAGCCGAGTTGAGACCATACGGGTATTTTACACTGCCAGACAACAAAAACAAATAGCTCTAACCCCGAACCGCACGAAACATAGTGCAATTCAATGTTCTGGTTATGATACCACAATCCCCCACTCGGGCTTCACAGACTATTCCATCCCGCCCTCATACCGCATGCGTATAGGCATGTACCGGAGATTAAAAGTTTAACCTATCCTTTTTCCCCACAAAACAAAAACCGCCGGCTTCCCGCCACAGAATAAAAATACTTCAAAAAAAACAAACAAATTGGGGGTGGGGGGCGCGATCACTCTTTGGGTGTCTCTTCGTTTTCGGTAACCTCCCCCATTGTATCTTCATCCTCGACGACCTCTCTCCATGCGAGACTGTCCGGCCATGTACTCTGAAGGATGAGAAAACAGGCGAGTGCAGCTAGTTCATTTGGCGTATGGTCTTTTATGCGGACGGTAATCATTCTATCATTACCCAAAGATGTCACCCCATGTGTCGGGCTAGTCTACCACGAGGCTTCAAAGTTTGCACACGGGACAAGGCCACGCCTCGCTACCTCGGCGTTGAAAATGTCCAGGAACTCCGATGTCTTTGCGAGTTCCTTTATTCCTGCTTGAATCCCGGTCCCCATGGTTCCCTTGATCTTCTTAAGAAGGCGTGCCTGGTATACCGTGCGTTCTGCAGGTCAATATTAGTAACAATCAAGTAGATCAGAATTATAATTGTTTACCTAAAGCCCCACGGAGATTGAAATTTCTCTCGAGCTTCAAATTTTCAGTTTTGGATTGTAACGCCAAGCTCTATACCACTGTTAGTAGAAACTTAAAACTTGGAGAAGGCCACTAAACTCTTAATATGCTTATTTCGCTACATTGTCCCTGAATCAGATGATTAAGCTCTTGTGAACGAAGATACCACTTTCCTTCAAGTTGGTCGTGGCGTTTGTACCACTTGGAATCTAACTCCTCGAGCTGTTGATTGGTCGGCGGTGCCCCTGGTGGATGTTGGGCGGCCCTGGTGGCATTGAGGGAAAGACTAGTGGTGTTGGGAGCAGCGCTGGTGAAATTGGGGGTGGCACTAGCACTGTAGAAAGAAACACGGGGCCTGATGGGTAAATTCTTCACCAGCCCTGGCATTTGGGGGGTTGAAAACCGAATTTTTAACATTGCTGGGAAGGGTATTGGATGGGAGGTGTGAGATGGGGGGTATTGGATGAAGAGAATAGGATGAAGGGTGTTGGATGAAGGGTGTTAGGTGTGGTGGTTGTCGAGAGATCTAGGTTTAGCAAACAATACTGTACAGAAGCGAGAAAGTTGGTGGACGCGGGGGAGGCAAAGCCGTCACACAGCCCACTTGGTTTATGTAATACAAGCTCAACAATATCAATGACCCTACAGATCAAAATAGCCACATACCACTCCTGTTAGCTGCCTGGATGGGGCATGAAGGACTCGTGAGGGTGCTACTGGAACTAGAGGATGTTAACCCTAATGCTACTGATGGTAGTGGAGGGATGCTACTCCTTGGAGCTGCCTATGGTGGACATGAGGGAGTTGCAAAGATGCTGCTGGGACAAGTGGGTGCTAACTCCGATATGGCGGATCTCACTGGTGAAACAGAACTTTCCTCCCCTGAACCGTCCGATCTAGATCAGCTCTCTTCCGAAACGATCCCCGGGCCTTGATTTCAAAGCCAAAGCTCGGCGCGCACCCCATCCTCCGAACCCTTACCTGATCGACCACAGGCTGACGGGTAGTTAAATTGTATTGAAATGAAAATTGAGCTCGAGACAAACGGTTCTTGGAGCTCGGGTCTTCACTTCACATTATATCACTCGAGGTCTGTCTGTCCGGGATGTCGGAAGTATTAATTCAGTGTGATACACGGTACGGATATGTCCGTCCAGTGGCCAGGATACTTGGGACACGAGGAACTAGGAAATGACTAGAGTCATATTGATGTATGTTCATATTACGGATTGCTATAAGCATAGCAGCCTCAGGCGCGTCTATAGGCAAACAAGCAAGATAGAATCCATCTCTCTCTTTCTCTTATTCTTCAGTCCCATTACTTTACGCTTTACCTCCGGCCTCTTCGGTGTGACCTCCAATATGGGAGGTTAGAAATATGTTAGCGAAGGTTAGAGGGATCGAGGGAGTGGGTAGTTGGCAATGGATGAGTTCGCTATGTATGAATGGTTGAAGCTATTGATAGGTAGATGACCTAGGGGACAATTGAATTGCTGGGAGCTTGTATTTTTCACACCATTAATTACGAATAACCCCTCTTGCTGCTCGCTTTCTTACCCTCCCAGCATTAACTTAAAAACTTCCCACCTCCAACCCGGGCCACACCTTACTGGATCGACATAATAGGAACTAAACTTGAGCACTGTACGAGTACTAGCAGATCCATAGCAAAACGCTTTTTCAAGCAGTAATCCCAAAAGCAGAACGTATCCAGCAGTAACTCAGTCAACCCTACTACAATCCTAACATCTATGACGATCGTCCACCCATACCTTGAGGACACTTCACCCGTACCATGAGGACAGCTAACCTGTACCTCATATTGATGTAACTCCTAACACTCCCCACCTGTGGATCCGAGCTTTCTCTGCTTCTGTGAGTTCGTCCTCTTCCTCGCCGGATCGGTCGACTTCTAGGGGGCGGAGGAGGAGGAATTATTTTTCGTCCTTTGTCAGGAATTTGGCGCGTTCGGGGGTGTCGAGGACTATGAAGAAGGCGCATATAGCGACTACAACTGTTAGGAGGCCTTCGATTATTAGAATCCAGCGCCAGCCTTCTTGGCCGCCCAGGCCGTCCATTTTGCTAAGGATGACGGCGAGGAGCCCGGCGAAAGCACCTGCCATACTAGGTGTTTATTAGTAATGTTGGTTGATATCCGGGGGAGCTGTGATGAAATTACTTGGCTACGCAGAAGAGTAGCGCTTGACGGAACTGGGCTTCTTTCTTGCAATACCACATCGTGATCACGTCTGCTACCCCGGGCCCCGGGGAATAATCCGCACTAATCAATTTAGCACTATCCACGCTCTCGACTGACTACTAGAGCTCGCCTCGGCCATTCCCAGAAACATCCTCACAACAATTAATTCATCCGCATTCTTGACGACTCCTCCCGCTCAAAAGGGTAACAAGCGGCAACCAAACGGACGGCCGAAGTTTCTTAAGCATGATATTGCATGGAATATCGAAAGTAGGGTCCGAGAGGAAGAACGCTGTCAAACCGAGTTGATATTGCTGTGTTGTCAAATGGAGGCCGTATGTCATATGAAAGATCTTTGCGTTTCCGATGTTCTGTCGACAGAGGAAGTATAACAGATAGGGGAGCGGAAGGATGGGTACGAGTCGTAGATCGACGCGGCGGAGGATGCACTTTGTAGTCTGCTGCGATTGGATCTCTGAAGCCGCCTCCAGAGTGGCTGGAGCGGTCACTTTCGGAGTTTTCTTTTCGGAATGTTGTCGAGGAGTCCGCTTGGGTCCGTGGTGTCCAATGAGGCTGTGAAAATTGAAGTAGTGGAAGTGAGCCACTGTCAGTGCTGTGAAATAGTGAGAGTAACAAATAAGTTTGAAGTGTGAGGAAAAAATGTTGGAGTTATCCAGATCAACCATGAACGGTTTGTTTATGTATTTATACTACTATATGAAACCCCACGCACTTCAATGGCTGTGATGCCGTGAGGTTTGCACACAGCCAAAAAATTTCCAGAGCCTCAGAAGCTTTGTGTCAATACAACGGCAGCCCAGCTCACCAATGCCGCGACATTGAATGACATCCTCAGTGAGCAAGAGAAGAGAGCAAGTTTCGAGTGGAATCACAAATCCATCGCGGGAACCCACATCGCGAAAAAGCCACGGGACAAAAAACGAAGCAAGTTCTAGTCTAGCCAACAACACAACTCAGCATGGCAGAGCAAGAGAGGGGAAAAAAAAAGTTGGCCAGAGTGGAAAGTGGCTCGGCCGTGGCTTGCAGGGCCGTTAGAATTGAGCAGAAAATGACTTTGCTCAAGAAAAACATGCCACCTCAGCTGCCATCTGGCCAGGTCCCCGCGCAAACTACCGCATAAGACGAGATACCAGTGGTTCTGTGGGCTTTCTCACCTTTCCCGCTTTTTGCGTTGTGCCACATGAGGACTGCAGAAGCAAGAGAAGCGAAGAAATCAACGTGCCTGTCTCGGAAGTCCTGGCATAATAGGCTCTGCAGATGGTAGCCTCTATTTTTCCTCTCCCAACCCCTCTTCCGATAAAATCAGACCATTCCGGACACCCATTCGAATGCTCAAATGTAAGACATTGCATAGTAGATAGCAATAACCATCAGTTCTCAATCCCACGGAAATCCTTTATCCACTGTGCCCCAGGAACAAAACGGACCGGAGATGATAGAGAGAAAGAAAGAGAGGAGTTTATGCCCGTCCACCGGACAGCGGTATACCGAAATGGAATCGCCTATCTCAGAACACTCGGGCGCTCGCCGCTACCTGAACCCTCCCAGGCCGGGGCCCTACCCAGAGAAGTATCGGGTTGAGTGAGTGGTGCTTGACACGGGTCAAAAAACACACTGCCGACACCCCCGACCAACGTGCAAGTAAAAAAATGCCCCCATCAAACATAAAAAGCCAAAAAAGCTTTCATATTCCCCGGCGAGTGCTAGCATATGACTGGGCTCCCTCATCTTACCAATGTCTTCGCTCCCGACAACTCGAAGCACGCTATCGCACTACCTCGATTTTTTTTTTTGGCTATCTACCCCCTTTCAAAAACCCACCCAAATACGCTACAGCAAGCCCAACCCCCTGCCTGTGCTCCCCACTCACTAATTCCCTCTCCAAAACTTTAACCTTATCCTTGTTCAAGGTGCTCCTCGCCTCGAAAATTAACTTCTGCTGTTCCATATTTTCCAAGAATGTGCGTAGGTCAGCTAGTCGGCCTAAAGGTTGGGTTACCTAGAACGTGGACCCCACGGAGGTGGGGGTTGGAGAAGGAGAGCGTGATGGGCACGAGGAGATAGGGGAAGGCGAGCGGATGGCCTTAACGGGGATTGCAGAGCTTATTGATGGGTAGGTGGTTGGCGGGGGAGCTTGGGACTGACGGCACCCGCGTGGTATGGTGCCCTGGCAAGAGGGGAGACGAGGTGTGGAAGTTGGTGGAGGTGCGAGTGTGGATGGGGGGAAGTTTGGGGGTGGTGGAGGGGCGGAGCGGAAGGCCACACACTGGCTTTGGGTTGGGCATTGGAAATATGGTGATTTTGTAGCGGAGGAGGCCCGGTGGGGGGGGGATGAAGATTAGAGAGGGGTTTATATAGCGCTCTAGTCATGAGAGTGCTGTGGAGTATAACAGAGAGGAGTAGTGGGCGATATCGTATAGGAGAGGAGTCCAATGTTTGATAGGTTTCATTGGAATGTGCTTCAATATTCATGGACTTGCTCTTTCCGCCGTACTCTAGCATCATGCCATCCTAAGTCTCTCCTATAATAACCTTGAAGGGTAATCTCGATATTTCTAGCTTGCTATACCTAGAACAAAGTTAAAGCTTAGAAAAAAGGATCTAACGCCTTCAATTGATGCCTAGCAAGAGCGGTTTAGGCCCCCAAAAAAACAAGTTTTAATAGCACGGCATATAACTTCCTTTGAGCTCAGAATATATCTCCTTTTGAAATCGGTGTTCCTAAGATAGCCCCGGAAGCAAGCCCACCACAGGAAACTGACTTCTGCAAGAACTCTAAACAACATAATAGATCATATTCGCTGCTTGCCTTTGACCCCAGGAGCAGGAAAGCCTATCTCCAGAATAGCATATAGCAAATCAAAATTCTAACGAGTGAGGCTCTGTAATCACAGGTGCATATATTTAGAAATTATAAGATTTAATTGATGTACGCAGGGTCCCACCGCTATGCTTTTACTAAATAAGGCCATCTCTAAAAAAAATACAAAGCAAAGTATCAAGAGAAAAGAAGCCCAATACCAACCCGAGAATGTTAATCATGAACGCAACCTTCGTATCCCACATCACATCATATACCGAAACCACACGCTCCTATCCCCCTGACGCGCAAGACTCTCCTCCCTTCTTACTACAAACTCCCTCCTCAACTTCTCTCCTTCTTTCATGCCCCTACTAGCCTTTTCAATTTCCTTCTCCAACTCTTCTGCCAACCCCGCGCACACCCCCCCTCCTCTTACTCTCCATGTGATAGCTGAAATAAATCACCGCAATGGCAACCCCACCAAGACACACAAATCCTAGGTTCAACTAATTCCCCAATCTATATAGAGGTTTATCCTGCGCCCGATAGAAGTTGGCACCCATCGCACCACCAAATGAGCCCATGCCAATGTGTAGGGCCATAGCAATTTCCCTCTTCCCGCTTGACGCCAGGTTGTTACTGCACCAAGTGATCATACCGGGAAAGGCGGGATATGCACCACAGGCAGCGATGAACATACCAACATATGCTAGACTGGGAAGGTGCGCAGGACGAAGCGCAGCAATAAGGAAGCCAGTAAACATAGTAGTATACGAAATAGCAATGACGACAGCGCGCTTTCCCGTTCTCTCGGAAAGGTACGCCGTTGATAGAGATAGCAAACACGCGGTTACGTAAATAGGTACGGTGAGAAAGTTAGCCTGGGTAGAAGTGTACCCCGTCACAATCGAAGCAAGACATAAGGAGATGCTGTAAAGTGGACAGGAAATGCCGTAGAAGACGGGTATGTAAGCATAGATGTGCCAGTCTGTGAACACCGATTTGAATATTTGCGAATTAGGAAGGTCGGTGTGGATCCGGGCTTTCTCTGCTTCTGCGAGTTCGTCCTCTTCCTCGCCGAATTATTTGATTTCTAGGCGGCGGAGGAGGAATTCTTTTTCGTCCTTTGTTAGGAATTTGGCGCGTTCGGGGGTGTCGAGGACTATGAAGAAGGCCCATATAGCGACTACCACTGGTAAGAGGCCTTTGATTATTAGAATCCAACGCCAGCCTTCCCAACCGCCCATGCCGTCCATCTTGCTAAGGATGACGGCGAGGAGCCCGGCAAAAGCACCAGTTTATTAGGAATGTTGGTTGATATCCGGGGGAGCTGGGACGAATGGGTAGTTGGCAAAGGATGGGTTCACTATGTATGAGAAGGGTTGTGAGATTGTCGATGGTGTAAGAATGGTTGAAGCCGTTGATAAGTAGATGACTCAATTGACAATCAAATTGCTGAAAACTTGTATTTTCCCCGCGATTAGTTACGAATTATCCCTCTTGCTGCCCCCTCATATGCATACCAGCTAGCAGTAAACTCAACGAGCGCGCGATCAAAACTCCGCCACAACTACGCCCCGCGCTACACCCTCCGCAGCGACTCCCACTTCTAACCTGAGGGCTATACCTGACCAGATCGACATGATAGGACCTGTAAGAGCACCGCACTAGCTATGATAGCAGATCCATAGCTAAACCCCCGCAAGGTGGCAAACCTACGGCCTGGCCGGGAATCCAATATTCCCTTCCTAGGGCGGTAGGCAAGCAAGGTGGAATCCGCCTAACATAGCACCACTAACATCACCACAGCCACCAAATGCAATGCACAAATCCTACCCTCCTCCCTCTCCACTCGCCCCTAGCCAATACCGCTCCCAGAGCGCCTGCCCCCGGAAGGATTTTCGATACTGATGGCCATGAGTGAGGTTCTGTGACTCGACTTATTACTGTAATATGCCTCTAAGACTCCTGTAACACCTAGGAAAAATAAAATAAAGAATACTTCCTATACCGGGATGCCTATTACTGCGCAAAAGATCTAGACCAAAGCAGTTTGTCTTCCATCCATTCATCCACCCTTTTCCTCCCCCTGCACCCCAATCTTCACCCGATAAATCACCCCCCCCTACCTAAATAAACAAGGGAAAGAAAAAAAAGAAAAAACAAATCCCAATCACTTTCTCCTCACACCACCACTACTATTCTCTAGTGCTATTCTCCAAGACGGCCGAAAGCAAGAGTCCAAATTTCCAGAGAGCTTGTTTTCTCATGCGCAACCCCCCATCCAACGCCGAAGTGTTTCGTAGAAAAGAAAAAGAAAAGAAGGGAAAAAAAGCTTTATTAAAAGACGAGCGAATATGTTACTATCACACAATGCCAGTACTTCTTTTGGCTCTACTCTACTGTGCAGTACTATACTGAGCTGGGCTTTTAGTCTATGCTACGCATGCGCGTGGGGTAATGCCGGGGTTTGGGTTAGAGAGGGTGCGGGGGCGTGGGGTAAAAGTATAAGTTTCCATAACGAGCTTGAGAGAGCTCTACAAGTGCTAGTACTGTGCTTGGGCATCAGGTGAACAAGAAGTATTGTACTCGAGACCATCGGAGCGTAGGTATTAAACGAATCTATGGCTAATAATTTCCAAGTGTCTAACAGCTCACACAAAATTGAGGTTTTTAAAGCTGGGGTACTATATTTGTTTCCCTCGCCAGCATTCGTCTTGGTATTCTAAGTTGGACACTATTTCACCGAGGTAGAGTGAGTGAGTATGTTAATGTCGATAGGCAGGTGTGTTTGTTCCCTGTGGATGGTGAGGAGGGATCCTAATGAGATAGTGTGATCTACGATTATTTCTAAGATGGAAAGCTTGGGGGTCAATGGGCTATGCTAAGCGCCCAAGACGAGACCGTGCTACTTTTGTTTGACGGAAGAATGGGTCTCACTGGCGACTTTGCGACGATCCCTCCATTCCTTTCTCTTTTTTCAACTCACTTTGTTCTCTCGCTAATTAGATTCAATGGGATGATGTACCTGTGAGTAGCTTGTAGGCATTCTTTTTTCGTATCTCATGTGAGGGATTGTTTTTGGCGAAATGGTTCATCAATAATTAATTTTAAGCTCATCCCACTTGTAACTAACTATTTACAGAGTTCTGAAAGAAACCAGACTTATAGTCGACCTAGAATATCAATTCCATCATATATTACGATAACGTACTGTACATACTACTCTACTCACTTCCTCCCGGGGCCCATGGGTAGATCATCATTTCGGCACCTCAATGGCTGCCTTCCAATCCATCTCGACGCCTCCGCATCCCCAAAGTAAATTCTTACCCACAAACCCGCACAAGCAATAATGTGTGAAGACCTGAATTTCTGCCACCAAAGCCTCTCGCATCTCCTGCAAACAAACCACAGCATAATCGTGAAGTCGCACCGAATCGCACTATAGGATGCGAATATAGAAGAGGGGGCAATGGGATATCAGAAAAAGCTAAATAAAATCCAACTCACTGGAAGAATCAGCATGCAAAGGGATTTCCCTGGAATTGATGTAAAACAATAGTTGTAAGGTAAATGTATGCTTGAAATTAGGAAGCTGTAACAAGCCCGTTACATCTTTTAGCACCTCTGTTCATGAGGGGAAGGGGTTATAAATATGTAAAATTGTATCTGGAGAGCCGGTACCTAATTCCCCAGCCTATTCAGCCTTTTCCCAATAACCTATATTCCCGGGGGTGTCAGAGATACGCTCTCCTAATATATAACCCTTTACCCTCACAAAACCACGGAAAAGACGAGAAGGTCAACGAGAGGGCACGAGCGGATATATAGGGCTATACATGTATGGGCAGAGTTTTCACTACTAAAGCGATCTTTAGCTAGCCGCCTCCATAGAAGAACATACACACCTCAACCTTTCTTCCCATCAAGACCTGCGCGCGATCATTACACTTCCATCACCTAGGTGGATATCGTTCTTTTAAAACCGTGAAGATGGCGCTAGAGCCAGCGCACTTGCCTCCTTCCACGAGGGACCGCATGACACCACTTTCATGGGCTGCCTATGGTGGGCACGAAGCAGTCGTTAAGATGCTGCTTGAGCGAGATGATGTCAAGCCCGACGCTGTTGATCGGTTTGGTGAAACACCACTCTTCAAAGCGGCCTGGCAGGGGAATGAGGGAGTGGTGAAAATGCTGCTGGAGCGAGGGGATGTCGACCCCAACACTGCTAGTCTAAGAGGGGAAACACCGATCGGGGTAGCCATCTGGGCGGGGAACGAGGGAATCGTGAAGATGCTATTAGAACGGGATGATATTAGTACCGATCTTGTGAGGGGTGATCCTGGTGGTGGTGGTGGAATACCACTCTTGATAGCAGCCAGCCATGGACGCGAGGGAGCAGTGAAGATGTTGCTGGAACACAACGATGTTAACCCCAACATTGCGGATGAAGGTGGATACACACCACTCTTAGAAGCCGCCATCGCGAAGCACGAGGGAGTGGTAAAAATACTGCTGGAGCGAGGAGATGTTAACCCCAATATTGCGAACGAAAATGAAGAAACACCACTCTTCTGTGCCGCCCAGAACGGGAACGAAGGAATCGTGAAGATGCTGCTAGAGCGCAAAGATGTCAACACCGAACTCGCAAATAAATATGGGCAAACACCGCTCCACATAGCAGCCTATAAGGGAAATGAAGGAGTCGTGAAGATATTGCTAGAGCGCAAAGATGTCAACGCCGAACTTGAAAATAAATTTGGCCGAACGCCACTCATCATAGCAGCCTCTAAGGGACACGAAGGAGTGGTGAAGATGCTACTAGCACGAGAGGACGTTAATCCCAATACCGCCGGTGGATTTAGAGAAACGCCACTCTCCTGTGCCGCCAGGAAAGGGCGTGAGGGAGTCGTGAAGATACTCCTGGAGTGCAACGATATCAACGCCGACCCTGTAGAAAAATATGGCCAGAGGCCACTCTTCATAGCGGCTTGGGAGGGACACGAAGGAGTTGTGAAGATGTTACTGGAACGAGAGGATGTCAATCCTAATGCTACCGATAATCGTGGAGAAACACCACTCTTCGGAGCCGCCTCGTGGGGACGCGCGAGAATCGTCAAGACACTGCTGAAACGAGTGGGTGTCAACTCCGATATTGCGAATCTCGCTGGTGAAACAGCTCTTTCGCGCGCTCTAAAGCGTGGACATTATGCCATTGTGAAATTACTATCCGAGCATAGAAGTATCATTCCCCCGTTAGATGGTGATGAATATCCAGCACTTTCCTCACCTGAACCATCCGATCTAGACAAACTCCCTTCCGAAACGATTGGCCTTGATTTCAAGGCCAAAGCTCGGCACTAGCCTCCGTCCCTCGGATTTTCATCTGATCAATCCCGGACTGGCTGCTAGTCGAATTATATTGAATGTGATGATTAAGCCCGAGAAAAACGGTTGCTCTAGGAGCTCAGATCTTAACTTCACACTATATCACTCGAAATTTGTTTGTCTGATGGGAGGTTAGAAGTGTGTTAGCGAAGGAAGGTTAGAGGGATCAAGGGAGTGGGTAGTTGGCAATGGATGGGCTTGCTATGTATCAGAAGTGGCTGTAAAATGGTTGGGGCGATAAAGATGGTTGAAGTTGTTGATAAGTAGATGATCCAATGCACAGTTGAATTGCTGGGAGCTTGTATGTTTCACGCGATTAATTACGAACCTTCCCTCTTGCCGCTCGCTTTCTTACGCTCCTAACATTGACAAAGGACGTCCCATGCTAGAAGTGCTTCACACTACAATAGAATAACAACTCTCGCGCCTGGCTCGCCGGCTCTGCAAGACTGACGCGTATAGAAAGCCACAAAATTTCCGTATTTCCGCCAACAACCTATCAACGTAAACCTTCCTACCACTTCCCCGGCGACTCCCAGAACGTGCACACACATACACACCAGCTACCATGAACTCAACGAGCACGCGATCAAAACTCCACCACATCCACACCCCACACCACAGTACCGTACATCCTCCGCAGCGACTCCCACCTCCAACCTGAGGGTTATCTGACCAGATCGACATGATAGGGCCTGTAAGAGTACTGTATTAGCTAGCAGATCCGTAGTCAAACCCCCGCACAGGTGGCAAACCTACGGCCTAGCCGGGAATCCAATATTCCCTTCCCAGGTAGGAGGGCAGGCAAGCAGGGGGAAATCCGCGTAACATAGCACCACTAACATCACCACAGCCACCAAATGCAATGCATCAATCCTACCCTCCTCCCACTCCGCTCGCCCCTAGCCAATACCACTCCCAGAACGCCTGGCCCCGGAAAAATTTTCTATATGGATGGCTCCGAGTGAGGTTCTATGATTCCATTTGTGCCGTAATCTACGGTACCTCAACGACTCCTGCAACGCTTAGAAAAAATAAAAATAAAGAATACTTCCTGTACCGGAATGGCCATTACTGTGCAAAAGATCTAGACCAAAGCAGTTTGTCTTCCATCCATTAATCCACCCCCTCCATCCCAATCTTCTCCCGATTGAACCTCCCCCCCTCCACCCAAATAAATAAGGGGAAAAAAGGAAGGAAAAAAAAAAACAAATCTCAATCACTTTCTCTCCACACTACCAATCGCGGAGCCCACTCTCCTGGACCGGCCACTGCTATTCTCCAAGACGATAGAAAGCAAGATTCAAAATGCCCAGAGAGCTTGTTTTCTCTTGCGCAACGCCTCCCATCCAACGCCGAAGTGTTCCGTAGAAAAGAAAAAAAGAAAAAAAAAGGATTGGCGAAAAGACGAGCGATTGTATGGCTATCACGCAATACTGATAACTTCTTTTGGCTCTACTTATCTGTGATGTACACTACTGAGCTGTGGCTTTGGTCTGTGCTAAGGATGCGCATGGGTAATAATGCCAAGGTTTGGGTTAGGAAGAGCGTGGGCACTGGATAGAAGTATTGGCTTGCATAACGAGCTTGGGAGAGCTCTTCAAGTGCTGGTACGGTACTGTACCCACAGGGGCGGGCAAGAAATGCGGTTTTGTATGCGCCGGGGGACAGGGATCAAACGAATGTATGCCTAATAATTTCCTAGTGTCTAGCACTCCACACTAAATTGGGGGTTCCAAGGTTTGGGTACTATTTACTCCGTTAGTCCGCATCTGTCTTGGTATTCTAAGTTGGATTTTCTACTCTATGAATGCGGAGTAGGTAAGTTATAAGTTAATATCGATATGCAGGTGCGTTTGTTCCCGGTGGACGGCGAGGAGGGGGAGTGGAAGTAGGGGGGAGAGGGTGGGTTCAATATATTTATCCTCGTTTTGTCTCCCGGGTTTCCTCGTGGGGGAGGGAGGGGGGCTTACAGAAGGCGCGTGCTCATATGTAAGGCGTGATATGGCTGGTTATGATACGTTCTTGGAGGAGGGAAGTTCCCGGAATTTGTCACAGTGGCAAGGGGTTCACTCGATGACTTTGTTACGAGGTGGAGAAGCTTGGGAGGGCTGAAGATTTGGGAATGACTAGACCATTATTGCCCACCCATAAACTTATCCAGATTATTACCCTTAGGTAGGATACCTGCAGAGAAATTGGAACTTTGGGGGTCCTACATACCGGTATCATAAAATCTCGCCTTTAATGAACTGGCCCGGACTAGGACAGTTGGCAAGAGGCCAAGTTTCCGGAATTGATGATGGGCCAAATATCTCATCGCATCCAAAATTCTCAAAAGCTTGGTTTTCTTAGCACCGGAGATGTCGAAAAGTCCTAGTCCAGGCCAGTTCATTAAAGGCGAGATTTTACGGTATTGATGTAAGGAGACTTGGGCCTGGCGGTGACCTCTTCAAGTACTCGTACAGCACAGTAAAACAGAATACCTGTAACCGGCAATGATAGTCCGCACACTACTTGTACCCTGAAGATCACACGTGTACTCGAGTACCGTACTGTATCTATCCGTACCCCAAGAGTGAGGGAATCACAAACCCAAACTACGGCTGCCGTATTTCAAAATTCAAATTGCTCGGGATTTCAAAATCCTTTCCAGTCCAAGGGGCCGGGACATCGGCACTAGGCGCCGCGAGTGGTCAGAAAGAACCCCTACAAAAAGAAGTGGGAGGGAATTAGTCCCAAGTTCTATCCTTTGGACGGATGAGACTCTCAAGTTTGTTGCAAGACTTGTGCGACATCACTTTTCTTAGTGACGAGAAATTATTCACAAGAGTTCTTGATTATTTATCACGAACTAGCTGCTAAAAGAGCTGTGCAGTAGCAAGCCATGCAATAGACTTAAGAGTCTCATCCATCCAAGGGATACTTTTTGGCTGAAAATCTCACCAACAATGATACCCTCTCTAATACACACGCTTCCCGCTAACAATTCTAACCGGAACACCATTTATCAGAACTTTGATTCTCATTAATATAATTCTATTTTTTTTTCCAGAGTTAGGGTGGTGGTGGTTGTGCTGTTGCTGTTGCTGTTGCGAGGCTGAGGCTTGGCTGCGGGTAAATGAGGATTGGTGGTTGCTTGTCCTATGCCAAGCGATATTGGTTGTTCCACCCACGAGCACGCCATTGTCCTCAGTTCTGGCAGCATATTCTACTACACAGGGGCACCAATCAATCTACCGGTGCTGTATGAATAGTACGCGGACTCAGTCCCATTTACCGACTAACCAGCCCCACAGTCTCGGCGAGCTCCGGTAGCTTATCGTCCTTCGCTAAATTAACCGGGTATCTGGGTTGCGTGGATTGTGTCTCTCTCGCGTGCGAAATTGCTGTCTTGTGCGTAGCATTCCTCGTGGGTGCTTGGATGCGGAGAAGAGGGGGGAGGGAGGATTGATAGACAAATATCTCTTCCCTCTTTGTTTTCGCAAGGCATTTGTGCGTTTGATATAATATCATAGTTTTTATTGTAGTGTATGATAGTCGCCTGTTGCTGTAGGAAGAACTGCATACCGGTATCTGGGGTAATAGATTCAGTATGAGAAAGTAGGAAAGGTAGTTTCGTTATCCCTGTTCACACCATCGTTGGGATTCGTTCCCGCGCTCAAGCCACAACTCAAATCCCCAACTTTCATACATTCTGTAGCTTCTGAGATAAATATTTGAAGGTATGGTCTTTATGATCGATGGGCCGCTCGCGGTTGATGGTGTGAACAAGTATGAGCGAACTCACTCTTCTCGCACCATAGCGCAAGCTGATTCCACCACTCTGGAGAGTTAAGCTTTTCAACAAGATACCCCACTCAAGTGAATGCGCCCAAAATTGGCCTTTGTTTCATATTTATACTCTAGTGCAAAGCTAGCCCTTTCACCATGCTCATTCTTAAGAAAGGCTCTCTTCTTTGCTCTCCACTTTTTGATATTCATAGAGGCCAAAGTGCACTTCCCTGTCTTAGCCGAGGCTTGGCCAATAAAGTTTTACGCAGTTCTTTCAAAGTATAACAGCAAGCCTTCTTAGACTCTATGGCTACATGGCGGTGGATATAGCTGTCGAGAATTTTAGGTTCGTTAGGAGTGGGAAGCTTTTTTTGCTGTACCCCTCCCTCGTTTGATATTGTGGGGGGAAGTTTTTGGGGGTGGTACTTGTAGGAGGGTGATTCAATTCCTTCCCAATCTGGATGAGCTTTGACTGGCAAGAGCAACTACAGTACTCGAGTACTAGTAATCGTGCCAAGGTGGTGGTGGCGTCCACCACCCCCCGGTTGCTCGAAAACTCGCAACCCAGGGGCACTTCAGAGAAGTGCCCGACAGCTCAACGATAATTTCATGCTCAACGATAATTTCAATTTGTATGTGAATTTGACGATTTTCAACCACCACAAAACACTCTGTAATGCATGAAGTATCCTTTTGGCTTTCCCAGACATTGTTTTAAGTCTTTGCCAATAAGCCTCCCATTTCTTTTCCTCTCCTTTACAACTTTTATATGCGCTTGGTGGGTTTTTGGTTTGGATTAAGGGCGAAAGTGATATTGAGCTAAGTCTGCTATAAAAGAGAAGAAAAGAAATAGGAGGTTTATTTGCAAAGACTTAAAACAATGTCTGGGAAAGCCAAAAGGATACTTCATGCATTACAGAGTGTTTTGTGGTGGTTGAAAATCGTCAAATTCACATACAAATTGAAATTATCGTTGAGCATGAAATTATCGTTGAGCTGTCGGGCACTCAGTTGGAGTGCGCCCGGGTTGCGAGTTTACGAGCGACCGGGGGGTGGTGGACGCCACCACCTTGGCACGATTACTTGCTCTTTCTCAATGTCTGACAAGTGCCCAAAAGTATAGCTTCACGTGATATGATGCGATGAGGCTTAATCCAATACGGTATCGGTATGCTAGTACGGTAAGGGTTACAGTCGGTTGGGTTGCACAATGCGACAAGGCTCGAGTGCTACCGGCGTAACGTAGTTGGCAGGTCAGCTTTCTCGCATCCATTCAGGTAGTCCATTCCACCCCGTGGGTGTCTCTCGAGCTTCCCTTCAACCGGCCACACCCACACCTGCACATAGATTCAACAGTGCCGGTCTCAAAATAAGGGCTATCACGGGGTCCTATTACTTATAATACTGTTTGTCGATCCTATAATACTATTATGCAAAAAAAAAAGGATATCGTACGTGCGGAGAGGAGTAAGAGAACACGATCCACGGTAGGTTTTGAGTTTACCGATGGAAGCACTGTAAACTTACCAGGGACAAGCGAATAAATCTCCAACCAACTTTCATCCATTTCACCAAACTGGGGAACGGTGTACGGTATCGCTTTCGCTTGTTGGAGGCTCTCTATCCTATCTACCCTTACAGTATCCGGCTGTTGGCTCCAGCATGGAGGTGCAGTTCCGGTAGGGTTGGTAGCACAACAGCTTAGCATGCGCAAGAGATCTTGGCGGGGAACCCGCCAAAGCACCATATCTGACCGCCCTTTGCAATACGGTACCTGTACGAGTACCAGGGGTCCCCATTCCTTTTTCCACTTTTAACCGTTGGAGATCCCCGATTGGGAGGATAAACTGTTTTTGTGCAGAGTTGATCAGCTTGCTCCGGTATGGAATTGCGGTGCGTTTGAATTCCTTTGAGCAAGTCGCCTGTATCGTCCCACTGTTGATACAGTAGTGCTCGAGTGCCTGGGCTTCACAGCACTATCAACCACTGGGAGGAAAAAGCGCGGATGCTGATTGGTTGATTTTGTACGAGTAAACCGTCCGCCGATCCCTTCACTTGCAATCTTATATCAAGTTCGCCAGGTTTATTTGATCAATTACCACAAGAAGGCTTCCTGTTCAAGTTTAGCTGTCAGGGTGAGTGCTTCAATAAGATTTATCCATAGGTAACTAAAGAAGCACCACCACCAACCCTGGCATACAGGGAAGGGAAGTGGGGGGGCGAGGGGTGAGGGGTGAGGGCGTCTTCCATGCGAGCACTCCGGCGGAGTATAAAAACTTAGCCGTGGATTTTGAGATAAATGTGCATGCGAATCCTAGACCCCGCTTACGGGGAAGAAGGGAAAGAACAACAGAATTCACCTGAAATGGGGGCCGAGATCGGGATCCAAAATGGCGGTTTTGGGCTAATGGTCAAAATTGCTTGGTTAGCTAATATCATCGGGGGGATCTTTGTTTTTTTTTTTTTTTTTTTGTGTCATGGGAGTTTTCTCAGCATAAATTTACCGGTATGATACCGGTATTCTCCTGGCGCACTCCTCATCGCTTGTTCTCAGGGTATATAGGATAGCATAGCAATTTGTTAAGGCCGATTTCGCGTGATACCGCCCCTCAATGTCGCCTTCTTCGGAACCCCTGATTGGTCCGCGTGACGTCAAAGCTAGCAAACCAGCTCTCCTTGCCGATCCAATCTATCACGATGTACTACCGGTAGTGTACTTATGCTGGAATATGACCCCCAAACTGTCTCTTACGGTATTAGCAAAATGGTTGTCTTTTCTTTCCTTCTTTCTTTCTTTTTTTCGGAGGGGTGCAGGGTCCCGTAGAGAGGTAATTGTGTGGGTGCTCGAGTACTAGTACTTTGTGTAAGATTATACTGATTCCCATGCATTAGGAATGTTGTACTGATGCTCTATCTTGTTTCGATCTATGATACATGATATTTTGCTCGCCTCGGGCTAGCACTAGGTGAGATGGAAACGGGGATTAAGCTTGAGAGGAGGTAAAAAAAAAAAAAATGAAAGAAAATGAAAAAGAAGGGAGAAATTGAAAATGAAAGAGTCTACGAGTACTCGTAGAGTATCACACCCCCCCCCCCGAGACCCGATTTAGTGGCGGTAGGGTAGGGCTATAGAGTGATTGATAGATGGGTTGTAGGAAAACCCTTGTTTTCTAGTTATAATATAGAATATAGTAATTACTAATTACTAATTATGGTAACTCCCCATACCGCGATTTTGAGCTGGAGAGCATACTCGAGTACGGTGCTACGGTAGTGCCACCTACGAACTTGGGAAATGATCTTATACCGTCCCGTTTCCCATTTCCTCTTTCTATCCCTCTTCCCTCTTCCCTCCAACCTCCCACCTTATTTCTACCCCTCTTCCCCTACAACATTTTATCCGAAACCCCTACTTCATCAATTATCCGTCCGTCCGTCGGCTCCCTTCCTCCCTTCATTGTACAACACAAAGCAACCTCTCCTCCTTCCCCCTCCCCCAGATGTCGGCCCCCTTATCTACGAGGATAGGCCACGGCCTGGCCTGGTTTTTGAGGATAGACCTGAATCCGGGCCACCGTGCTAAGGAGGCTCCAATTCCTAGAGTGGTAGAGGGTTATGATGGGGGCGGCCTGGGGACAACATATATTGAGCATGAGCCAACAGTGATGGAATGGTTTCAGCAATACGAACCATCGGTGCCCGGCTTTGTCTCTTACCTCCTTAGCCTTATACCGTTTATTTCATGGATCGGAAGATACAATCTAAAATGGTTGTATGGAGACTTGGTCGCGGGGATCACGGTGGGGTGCGTCGTAATTCCTCAAGGGAGTAAGTTTTGACTTTTTTCTTCTTCTCATTCTTTCTATTTCTCTGAACCGTTTTGTTTTACCTCCCCCACCCTTTTTCTATTTTTATTTATGGGTTTGGAGCGATTGAATACTCTCACCGTCTTGTTTGAAATCAATTGATGAATTGAGGCTGATGTACTATTTCGCAATTGCACTATAGTGGCATATGCCAAGCTCGCGCTCCTCCCCGTTGAATTCGGTCTCTATTCGTCATTCGTCGGAGTTATGATCTACTGGTTCTTCGCAACTTCAAAAGATATCACAATCGGTCCAGTGGCCGTAATGTCCACGCTAGTTGGCAACATCGTATCAAAAGCCCCAAAACATTCGAAAACTTTCCCCTATACAAAAGAAGATATCGCCTCCTTGCTAGCCCTGGTTTGCGGCGGGATCGTGACCACAATGGGCCTTCTCCGTCTGGGTTTCATAGTAGAATACATCCCCCTCACAGCAATTGCTGCATTCATGACCGGCTCTGCTATTAGTATCGCAACGGGCCAGGTCGGCTCCCTGCTCGGTCTCTCCGGATTTAACACTCGTGACCCTACGTACAGAGTCATTATCAATATCCTAAAGCACCTTCACACAGCAAAGTTGGATGCGGCAATGGGATTAACCGCCTTGTTCTTATTGTACCTCATTCGTTGGATCACCGGCACCTTCTTACCGAAGAGATACCCTAGTCATAAGAAGACATGGTTTTTCATCTCCACGTTGAGAACGGTGTTTACGATCCTGTTGTACACTCTGATTTCCTGGCTGGTGAATCGGGGACGTTCCCCCAAGAAAGTACTTTTCAAGATCCTCGGAACTGTCCCTTCCGGGTTCAAGCACATGGGCGTTCCAAAGGCGAAGGCCAAGATATTTAACGTTTTCGTGGATGATTTGCCGGCGGCGGTTATTGTACTGTTGATTGAGCATATTGTATGTTCTGCGCCATCCTTGATCACTAGTTGCTAGACTGCCCGCTAACCAAGAATGATTATCAGGCGATTTCGAAGTCATTTGGTAGAATAAACAACTACCAGATTAACCCATCTCAGGAACTCATCGCGATCGGGGTCACCAATATCTTCGGCCCGTTCTTCGGCGCATATCCCGCCACTGGATCATTCTCCCGCACAGCTATCAAGTCAAAAGCCGGTGTGCGCACACCCTTCGCTGGAGTAATCACTGGCATTGTCGTCCTGCTGGCTATTTACCTCCTGACTTCGGTGTTCTACTACATCCCCAATTCTAGTCTCTCCGCTGTTATCATCCACGCTGTCGGCGATCTGATCACCCCCCCAACACAGTGTACAAATTCTGGTGCATCTCCCCGCTAGAAGTGGTCATCTTCTTCGCGGGTGTCATTGTGACGGTATTCACGTCTATTGAGAATGGAATCTACGTTACAATTGCTCTGTCTGCAGGCGTTATGCTGTTCAGGATTGCGAAGGCGAAGGGGCGTCTGCTGGGTAAAGTTCAGGTCCGCTCGGTCACGGGTCATAGTCTATATAGTGTCGACGACCGTAGTGACCGAGGGAGTGAAGTCGCGCTGCACAATGCGCCCGCGGAATTAGTTAAGGGCAGCGCTTCAAAGAAGACTCTGGGGCGCAGTCTTGATGACAGCAGTGCTAGAAACGTTTACTTGCCATTAAATCTGGCTGACGGCTCAAACCCAAGCTTAAGGGTCGTAAGCCCATATCCAGGAATCTTCATTTACCGCTTCTCGGAAGGTAATTCTCTCACTTCTCCTTCCTCTTCCGTATAGTCCCTGACTAATAATGCCCAGGCTTCGTCTACGCCAACGCCTCCCACTACACCGAAAACCTCGTGCAGCACATCTTCTCCGCCACCCGGCCTAACACGTCCACAACAATCATCGACGCAGGAGACCGGGCCTGGAACGACCCCCCACCCAAGTCCTCGGCGGCCGGGGCCGACACGCGGCCCGTACTCCGCGCAGTAATCCTAGACTTCGCCTCTGTGAACATGGTCGACATCACCTCCGTGCAGAACCTCATCGACGTGCGCACGCAATTGGATCGGTACGTCGCACCCGACACAGTAGAATGGCACTTCGCCTCCATCGGGTCCCGCTGGACCAAGCGTGCCTTGACCGCCGCGGGATTCGGATTCCCCAGTGATATAGAGGGGGATTATGATAGTAAAAAGAAAGCCGGATGGACTCCTGTATTCTCGGTCGCAAGCGTTGAGGAGACGGTCGTCGTTGATGAAAGCCTCGGAGAGAAGAAAGGCTTTGATGAGGAGGGTAGGAGACCGCTTAATGGGAGCCGCTCCTCCGAAGAGGAAGATAATGGGGTCGGAAGGATTGGAACGGCTGGTGCTGGCAAACGGAGGGTTCCTGTCGTCGTTGGTGGGATTAATAGGCCGTTTTTCCATGTTGATATTGATGGGGCATTGAGGAGTGCTATCGCCTCTATTGAGGGTCGTTAAATTTTTTCCTCTCCCCTTCCTTCCTTTTCTTTCTGTTGGGGAATCAGTTCCCCTTTTCTCTGGTTCGTTCGATTGGTTTGTTAGTATTTGCTTTTTTCAAACCACAGGGAAAAACTAGTTGATTCCCGTTTATACCATATCGTAATCTTATTCATTTTCACTAGGCGAAGTGCACCTCCGGATCCTTTTTGAATAAAAAAAAGGTTTACGAGGAATTCGAAGATGGGCTGGCAAATATCGCATAAAAGTAGACAAGAACCGCAAGGCAACCAGGCGCAACGCTACTACTGTAGAAGTGCAGTAAAGTGCACGCCTTGTATTTGCTTTTCCCCCCTGTCAAGTCCTTGGATTCATTCGTAAGTACCGCCCTGTAGGAAGATACAAACTTGTACAATTGTTTGTTATGCGTCGGGGCGAGTTCGTTGTTCACATCGTGCATAGTACTGTAAGTATAGTACGAGTACATAGATACATATCACAGATAGTGTAGTTCTCCGTCAACTCTACAGCTACCGCGACCATAATTCAGGGGATCGTAGCTGGATGCGGTGCGGTAGGGGAGCCGGAGGTAAGAAGAGACAGGTAGTTATTCCGCAAAGTTTAACCTTCCATCTCACTTTATTGGTGGGAATCATCTTGCTGTTGCTCCCCCTGGTCTAGTAAAAGACTTTGTTGCGTCGCACGGTGGGCACACGGTTATTGAGAAGGTATAAATCCTTACCGTTGTAGCGTAGGGCATTCGCATGTGATAGGGTAATTTTAGAAGTAAGTTTGTGGATGGCTTGGCGCGCAGAAGCCTCTCTTCTGTTTCCTAGTTTGGACAAGCGCAACAACCTCTCCCTATCAACAGTTAATTCCAATCACTAGCTCACCCCTATGGGGGTTAACTTTCTTCTCGTTTCTCTATCTACCGTACCGGTACCCGAGCACCTACGGAGGTACAGCCCATGGTATTGTATGTTACACAGGCACCTCTGCCTGTGTAACATACAATACTTATGGGCTGTACCTCTTTCCAACTCCGCCTTATCCTTTCTAGTACGCGACACCGTCATATTTATTTCTAGTAGCAATTAGTCGAGCAGAAGCTAATTTGATAATGTCGTTTGGGTAGGGGATTTAGGTTTTAATTGCAATAACGGAATTGCGGCAGTCGAAGAGATTAGGAGTGTGAGGAAATGGGCGTATAAGACGTTCGGTGATGAGAGAGCGATAAAATTCACCGTTATGGCTACCCCAGAAGATTTACAGGCCAATGCGGACTATATTCGTATGGCGGATCAATATGTCGAGGTTTGCCTCCTCCCATTTTGAAACATCTCCCCCCGCCCACTGGTCTCTGGCTACTTAATTACCCCCCGATTTTGCGCGGGAGAGTAGTTAGTAGCGGTGGTGGGGTGGGGGGAGAGTTGAAACAAGAGTTTATTTTGGAGTCTCATTTGAAGCTAATTGGCTGCTACACGATCAAGTGCGGATTCCTACCATCTTTTTATCAATGGTTCCAAGTGCAGTGTTGGCGTGAGGGCCTTGTCAGACGGTGGTTTATTGATCTTGTTGAGTGGGCGTAGTTACGTCTACTGGAAGGAGGAGGAGGTCGGGGCCACTCGTGTTAGTATGGGCAGCAAGACATGCCTGTTGGGGCGAGAGAACGATCCCACATAACTTCAAACACCCTCCCCAGAAAATTTGGTCAAGTTCCTCGTCGAAACGGAGAGCATGTCAAGAAGGGGCAGGAATTTGCTGAAGTTGAGGTTATGAAGATGTACATGCCGCTTCTTGCACAAGAAGACGGTCACGTTCAACTCATCAAGCAGCCGGGATCTACTCTTGAGGCTGGTGACATCCTCAGTATATTAGCTTTGGATGACCCAAGTCATGTTAAGTACGCTACTCCTTTCGTTGGCCAACTTTCTGACTCCGGCCCGGCGCAGGTTGTCTGCACCAAGCCGCCACAGAGACCCACACTCCTCACCACCGTCTCAAGAATATTATTGATGGTTACGACAACCAGGTCATCATGGCCACCTCCCTCAAGGAGCTTATCCAGGTTCTCCGTGACCCCGAGCTTCCTTACGGAGAATGGGCTGCGCAGTTTTCTGCCCTGCATGCTAGAATGCTATAGAAACTTAACCCTATTTTCTCGTAGGTTGTTGAGAGGGCCAAGTCCCGGAAGGGAGAATCCCCAGCGAAGCAGCTTCGTTAGGCCTTGGACAAGTTCTTGGAAGAAAATATTGCTACTGGTGATGTTGAGCTCTTGAAGTCTGCTCTATTACCATTGACTGAGATTATGGATCAGTATTCCGAGGGGTTGAAGGTTCACGAATTGTCGGTTCCCCTTGGACTTATGGAGCAGTATTGGAGTATTGAGAAGTGATTCTCGGTGAGTTTATTATTCTAGGGCTGAGTGGGCTTAATTGTGCGCTAATATTTTATAGGGACAAAATACCCGTGACGGGGGCGTTATTCTTGGACTCCGTGATGAAAATAGGGACGACACTAATATGGTTGTTCAGGCGGTCCTTCCTCACAGCAGAATGGTGTCCAGGAATAATCTCATCCTGGCAATTCTGGAGGAGTACCGCCCTAACAAGCCTAACAATGGATCTATCATTAAATTCTTCCGACCAATTCTCAAGAAGCTCACCGAGTTGGAGTGCCGTGTTTCGACTAAGGTTGCGCTTAAGGCTCGTGAGGTACTTATTCAATGTGCTCTGCCTGCTCTTGAAGAGAGAGCCGCTCAGATAGAATATATCCTCCGCTCTTCTGTTGTCAAGTCACGATATGGCGAGACTGGATGGGAGCATAGGACTCCTCATCAGGAGACTTTGAAGAAGGTTATCGACTCCAAGTATACTGTCTTTGATATCCTTCCCACCTGCTTTGCTCATGCTGACCTTTGGGTTTCATTAGCTGCTTTGGAGGTATATGTTCGCCGAGCGTACAGGGCTTACGAGTTACATGCCGTCAACTATCACAATTTGGACTCTGAACCTCCGTTTATCCTCACTTGGGACTTGCAGCTAAAGAAGGTTGGTGTTACTGAGCTATATGGCATGACCCAGCCTTCAGCTCCGGCTACTCCTACTGTTGAGCGTGGTGACGGATTCAAACGTGTCGTATTTATTACTGATCTTTCTTTCTTGGTTGGAAAGTCTGAGATCGAGCCTGTCAGAAAGGGTGTTATGGTTCCCGTTACCTTTCTTGATGAAGCCGAGGGGTACCATGTCCGCGCTCTCTGGCTCATTTCCCTCGGAAAGGGAGCTAAGTCTACCAGAGGCGGATTAATGGTGAATCTTGAAGAACGAAGGCGGTCTATACCCCTTTCTGCACTCGAAACTGAGGAGGAGGAGGATTTCCTGCCTGCTGTATGCAATGTTGCTGTTCAGGATGCTGAATCCATGGATGATAAAGACCTTTTGGAGAGAATTCTTCCGCTTGTGGCAGATCACAAGAATGAGCCTCTTTCCCGTAACGTTCATCATATCACTTTCATCTGTGGCCACAGGGACGGATCTTATCCTGGGCACTTCACCTTGCGCGATCCTGAATACCGCGAAGAGCAGAGCATTAGTCATATCGAACCTGTGTTGGCTTTCAAGGTTGAACTGGGTAGATTATCAAACTTCACCATCAAGCCGGTCTTCACCAAGAACGGTAATATCCACGTCTACGAGGCGTACACTAGGGAGATTAAGAGAGGTAGGGGGTACTTTACTCGTGTCGTCGTTTGTCAGGGTCGCCTGCGAGATGAGATTCCTACTGCTGATTACTTGATTTCCGAGACTGATCGCCTGGTTAATGACATCCTTGATGCTTTGTAGAACATTGAAAATAATAACTCTGATCTTAACTACATCTTCATCAATTTCACTCCCGTTTCCCCCCTCAGCCCCGAGATTGAGCCTGCCCTTGGTGGGTCCACTGAACGGTTCGGAAGACGTCTTTGGAGACTCCGTGTCACCGGTGCTGAGATCCATATCATCTGTACCAACCCTAAGAGCGGCCTCGCATACCCCCTTCGTGTCATAATCTAGAATGTGTCCGAATATGTCATTCAGATTGAGATGTATGCTGAGCGAAAGACTGACAAGGGGCAATGGGTATTCCACAGCATTGGTACCAAGTCTGGATCCATGTACCTCCATGCCGTCAACGCCCCATATGCTACCAAGGAATGGTTGAAGCCCAAGAGGCACAAAGCGCATCTTATGGGAATGCAATACGTGTATGATTTCCCTGAGCTGTTCAGACAGGCCTTCCATCAGAGCTGGCTGAAGTCCGCTAAGAAGGTCCCCTCGTTCAAGGAGAAGATCCCACCTCTTACCGAGTGCTTAGAGTATAGCGAGTTGACATTGGATGATAATGGTGGTCTCGCCGAGGTCCAATGGGAGCCGGGAACTAACGCTCATGGCAAGGTGCGTCCACGAAGGTGCTCGGGGGTCTTGGCGGTTAATACCCAACCAAGGGATTCATCCCTTCACTTAAATGACGACATCATGTCTAGCGTTAGCGCAGGGGTGCACGCGAGTCTATCGGAAGCACAAAATCTCATCTGGTTCATGTGTGGCTGGTGATGTTTGTGATACTCACTACGCCTCTCTCTACTAGTTGACTTCCTCTCCCTCTCTCCATTTCTCTCCCTCTCTCCATTTCTCTCCCTCTTTCCATCTCGCTCCCTCTTTCCATCTCTCTCCCCCTTTCCATCTTCAGTCACACAGCCTACGCTCCTTTCACTTCGGGTTGTGGGCCTTTTTTTCTTTTTCTTTTTCATCCCTAACTTTTCGGGTTTCAGTAAAATGCGAGCATTAAGCACCCGCCCCAGTACTTACCGACATCATTGCCTAATGCGGAAATCAAACTAACCCCATCAGGCCTCCGGTTTCTCAATATGTTTTCCCCATCGACCCCACTTCTCTGCTTTCATCAGTACCCAGCTCGTACACAACCCCTCCTGGCCACCCCCGTCTCGAAATTGCAAAGGCCTTTCTTTGAACCTCCCCTCCATCCAATTGAAGCAGTTATCGCTCATCAGAAAAATGTTTTACGCATGTTCAGGGATGTCCTAAACGCTCCTGGGCTACCAAGGGGGGTTGTGATCCCTATGGTCCACATGGTCCACACTGATCCACTCTGAACCACACCTTTTAAAATTTTACTAAAAATGTGGACCAGGGTAGACCAGGGAGTGCCAGGGTGGACCAGGAAGGCCGTAGACATTTTCCTGATGCTTGCAATATTGCAGGGGGCTTTGGGGCTGATAAAGAGAAGATGAACGACATCCAAGGCCTAACCAAAGGTGCAAAATCGGTTGAGAAGAGGAGCCTGAATGGGCTAAAGGGAAAGTACTATGTTAATGACAAAGGATCAAGGCTCTTAACAGACCTAGCCAGAATATCATCAGAATTGAAAATAGAGATCGCAGCACAGAAGAAGGATCAAGCAGTACGGAAGAAGGATCAAGCGGTATGGAAGAAGGATCAAGTTGAACTACGAGAGTCGAAGGCCACAATTCAGCCCCTGCAGGAAATATTGATAGCTATATGCAAGTGAGTGTTTCTGAATTATTGCAGAGAGATGCATAGAGAATCTTGGAAGGAAACGTAGATGATGAGAGAAGCTAATAGGCTTGCACACGATGGAAACATTTTAACCGACACAATCTTGATGAAACGTGGTGATCTTGATGACGCAGAGATATTCTTCGACATCTATGGAGTTGGATTTCAGAACTCACAACTCTACCTTGGTATGTACCTCTTTGTTGTCATTGTAGGCCAGGAAAATTACACAATCACCGGTATAGAGTCTTTACACATACTAATTTGTAACCGCTCCTATGCCTCTTGTATGTTTTCCTGGTTTAGGATTCTGAGTTCATACATATTTACTAATAATAGCAGAATCGGATATGATTGTTAAGATGATCAACAAATGAGCTACACTAGTTTTGAACCCGGGTAATAGTGGATCGTTCAGGGGATGGGACAACAAACTCCAAATGGACTTCGAAAGAGTCTTGTTTTATTTCAATATTGCCACTAGGAAAGGGTGGTTGAGCTTCGAAACTGATACCAAGTGAGACAGTTCTGAGTGGGAGGCCTGACAATGGGTCATCTCAGCCTAGCATAAGGTCGGAAGGGGGAGACAGGATAAGGAGGTGTTAGGAAATGGAGGGAATAGGTGGAAGGGACGCAAGCGGTGGATAATGAGAAATAGTATGCGGTAGATATCCGGGCTAGCCATAATGGCTAAGAAAAAACATAAAGTTTAAAAAGAGGTGAGAACTTTAATTACTAGTAGTTGGGAGGTTGTTTCATGTGGCATATGTATATGGGATTGAACTTCTTGAGTAGGTGTTTTTCTTTCTTTTATCACTCTTCTAGGAATTTAGGGAATGTTTTGGGGGAATATTCTTAATATGTTCTCCGCCGGTCACCTTCTTGTATAGTTTCCAGCATGTTGGGAATACTGTAAGTGTGGGGGATGAGGAGCTTTTGGAGAAGGGAGGTAAGGGGGACTGAGAGAGGCTCTCACAAATCATGTTCAATAACGAATTGCACGATACAATAAAACTTTCTCCCCTCTATAAATTCTCCCATTCAACTTTGTAGCTTCGAAACCAGATCTGTTTACCTTGAACTTGAAGGATGTTTATTACACACTTAACTTGGCCCAGGCTGCTGATAATGCTATAGAACAAGCCATAGATAAAGCTAAGGGTGGTCTGTTTTCAGTAGCGGTTACTATGGGTATAGCCCCTTCCAGCTTTTATAAACCTTAGTGATACTGACTTCTAATCTTAGGATCAATTTCTATAATTTGTGCGCCTAAAGGCAACGCCGCCTAAATATTAGCCCAGGAGCTTGACCGGATCATATTCTTACAATCTTTGCTTAACCCGCACTCGGAGTGCTGGCACTGTGCACATCAGCAAAAAAACAATCTGTCTTTTGTCCTCCATAGTGAGCCATGTTGTTGAGTTTTACATTTTGGCTAATTGCGAGTGACTTCAGCTAATCATGATACTTCCGATAGTATCCCCTAATGATCAGATACAAATCTTAATTTTAGCAAAATACAAGCTATTTTTATCAATATCTTATAGACATTTTACATTACAAAGTTGTATGTTATGAACTCAAATTTCTCAACTTTGGTATGTAAAGGGTCCGTGAGTTCTTAATAAAAATTGCTCATATTTTGCAGAAAACAGAATTAATATCATCTTCTTTAGTTAAACAAATGAGATTTGTAATATCACGATCATAGGACTCACAATGTGCCAAAACGTAAAACTCAACCACATGAGGCACAGGGGGCAGGATGTTTTTTTGCTGATGCAGTCCCAGTACCATCTTTATTATCCTTGATCACAATATCAATTGATTCCTCTGCTTTCACATTCATGGGCATATAAATAATTTGTACTCGAGGTACTCAACATTTTTTAAATAGGATCACCGGCGAGAAAATTGAGGAAGGTGAGAAGGTTAGTGAAAAAAGAGCTAAGATCTGAATTTGAGTGATTTCTTTTGGACTAAAAATGGAGGGGTACCTTTTCCATAGATAGTGGAGAATATCGATGTAGAGTTGACTCAGTATAATGAAGGTGCTGCGGCAATCACCAAGAAGACAGGGGCTCCATTATTACAAGATTAATACAAGTATGGTTCAGATAGCTATTACTCAGCTTCCACAGCTGCACGGTTGAAAGGCTGTTTTAAATATGTATATGAAAATCGGTACCGCACTTTATAAAGGCATTAATGAGTATCAGTTAGATAGCTCCTTTCAAGTGGGGAGACATCACTGGGCAGAATAAGGCACAGCTCCTAGAAGCCATCAACGATATGGAGGGAGAAGTCCGATCGACAAATTGAGGATTTTTATGTTGTATGGGAAGCCTTCCAATAGTGTTGGATAGTTGCCACCTAATCTACATACTAGGTACTTGAGCATAGAGATCAATGTCAGCAGGGGTGATATACTGGAATATGAGGTAGCCTTAGAGGGGGCTGGGTGTGACCCTGAACTACTGGGATACGTTTAGAAGTATGACACAGATCTATTCTCTTTAAAGAGAGGTCCACTAACTCTAACACTGGAGTCAGCGCAATCACTTGGATGACAATGATGGTATCAGCTCCCTCTCAACCTGCCACTCCAAGTTCCAGAGATCTATTTAAAGGGTTTCGTTCAATCTCCAACAGATTGACGGATCGCCTCAATGATGCTGGTCTCCCCGGTGGTGTCTTTGAGAATTTGATCTCTGGCGTTAAAGGCTTTCTTCCGGTGAACAGGAGTGTAGCGATCACTGAAAATTGTTGAATCTCTAATGGATCCAACAGCTTCGTCCACCTTAGTACTTGTCAAAACCGAAAACTCTCTTTACTTTGATCCTCGTTTATCCACCTCTACCACAGACCTGTCTACCTGACTCAGATTAGATGGTGGGCCGATAACTAGGAGCTCCTTTTGGCCAAGAAAGGCCGATATATACTGGGACAGTAGTATTTACAGTTGGTAGGGGATATATGGAGGAATACGGCAGTCTGCAGGAGT
>NESQ01000495.1:0-55077 GCA_003070745.1 Tuber borchii | reverse complement strand
GTCGTTTTCGACCACTTAGGTCTCCTCAGACAAACTAAATTAAATATAATAATTAAAAAATTACCTTTATATTCCCGGGCAGCCCACTACTAGCGGTCTTTACCCCTGCGAGGGTTCCCGAAAAATATAAACAAATTCACAAAGGAGCGGGAAACTTAGCTGAATTTTTTTTTTTTTTTTTTTTTTTTTTTTTTTTTTTGTTTTCCTTTTGGGGGTTCACCGTTGCCACCACACCTTAGGGACCTTTGCGCAACATAAAAAGGGGCAAGCCTGCTCTTTTTCTACCGCTCCCTTTTCTCCCCAGCTTCCTGGAAAAGTAGTTGGCCGGAATGCCCTCTGTCTCGTCCACTTTCCGGTGGCCTTCTTTTAGGTCGCACTGCCCGGGGGGCAGGAAGCGGAGTAGTGAGAGTCTATGGTTGATACTCGCCTCAGGAAGTTCCCCATCCTTTCCCCCAGGGTGGGCAATAATTTTGCAAATAGGGTGTAGCTTTTGCATAAGGTGGTAACTTTTTTCGGGTAAAAAATTAAAATTAATTTTTTAGTTTGATGGTTTCGCAAGCTATTTTCCTAGGTAACCGTAGATGTCTTTTTTGATTTTATCAATCCTTGTTGGTTCCTGCCGGCCGTAACCCTTTGTTTTCCTGCTTGCTTCTCAAGATCCAGGTAAGCGCCGCTTCGTTGTCATTCTTAACTAGTAGGTTGGCTCCGATGTCTGTCCACTAAGTCAGGTAGATTCGGACTTATGGACCTAGGGAGACTAATAGGTATTGATAACTCGTTTTATGCCATCTCGGTATCCGATAATTCCCAAACAAGTGAAGGAGAAGATCGATAAACTTGGTTGACTTTTGGGGTGGGCTTTGGATACGGAGGTGGTTGCTGCACGGCAAGGGTTGTTGTTCGCCGTCGGAATGGAGGTTTAGTTTTATCCCGTCCCTTATTGTTTAAAAAGGTAGTTACCACGACAGCCTGTCTTCTACACTTTTGCCATCGGTGGTTGTCAAGGTGGCAATGAGTGCAATGGTTCTCCTTTTTCGTTGAGCCACCAGTTCATCAGAAATTCCTTTATGAGCCTCCTTCCAGTCGGTATGTTCGTCTTTGGAATTATTTTTTGCCTGCGTAGGTGTCGTTCGAACAGCCTTCCATCTGGAAGCATATTCTTTTCGACTTTTATCGGTAAAACCATCAGGTCCCTTCTTTGATTTAAAACCTTTATCACTGTTAACTTCTCGTTTTCGTTTCATTGTCACTGTCAATAGAGTGATTATCGATTTCGATATTATCCGCCGTTCGAGAAGTTCCTCCTCTTGTCTCCCAACATCCCGAAGAATTTCCATCCATTCTTCATCATTAGCAAACTTAAAGTGAGAAAGTCGCCTAAGAATGTCTTCGGGAAGTTTACTCTCCACTCTTACCCTCCACGCTATTCCAGTGAGGCCTGCTTTGATGTTCAAGTTTTCGAGGAGAAGAAGGTAGGTATCGATTCTTCCCTTGTATGTGACTTTATCCATTTCCTCAAGGGCTCTTCATTCCTCTTCAATTCCGATATATCGTTTGGTTATTTCTTGTCGGAATCGCTCCCACGTGGAATAGGCGGGGTCACGAGCGTAACCACCTAAACCCCCCATGACCTTTCGGTATTTTTCCGAAAAAGGTGCGACTTTGTTGCCCTTTGTTTTACCGAGAGCAAACACAATTCGATGGCTATGATCTTCCCATTGCGCAGGATTGCGGTCAAAATAATCTTCGCAAGCCGTCAACCAGTTTCGTACGTCCTGGTTGTCTTCTCCCTGAAAGTAATAAGGAGGTTCAGCGATTTGTTTTAATAGTCGCTGTGGTTCGCTAATGCTTCGAAAGAATTCTAGCATAGCTCTGGTATGCTAGGAAGCGTCTCTGGGAATGGGTGTTTTCCGAGGAGCGCCTGCCAGCCTGCTGCCCTTTCTGCCTCGGTCGCCTTCTCCATCGTCATCATCGTCATCAGAGTCGCCAGGGTTTGGGTCTCCACCAGTATTACGCGGCGGAGGCGGGGGTGGTGGCGGGTTTAATTCTTCTCTTCCTTCAACTCCTTTTCCTTTGTCTTGAGGAGTTGATGCTGAATTTTTTTTTTTTGTTGGTAACATCATGTGTTTCCAAAGGTTTTGATCGACCTCGGTTGAAGGGTCCAGGTTCGTCATCTGCCGCAACTGAGGTAGCTACTGAATAAGCCATTAATTGAGCTTCAAATTTTCGGACAAGATTGTCAATCGCAGCTTGTGCTTCTTTAGCCTGTCAAGTCAAGATTGCTTGAGCTTTTTTGTGATTATCGTTGAAATGGGCGGCAGTGAGTTCGTCTTGTCGTTTCAACATTTTTGCTGCTTCGATTTTTTGTTTCTCGAGTTCCTTTTTCCATCTCACCTCTTGCTGATCGAATAGGCATTTCAGAAAAAATAGTTGTTCAGCCAATTCGAGATCTCGGCTTTGGGAGTCCTGGTTATCGCCTGCCTTTTACTCTTGTTGTAGTCTAAAAGCTTCTCAGACTTCTTCTCTTAATCGATCTTGTTCTACTTTCATCGCGCTTTGGAGTTGAAGTAGGTATTGTCGGTGTTCGGTGAATTCAGCTTCGGTAACTTCCTCATTTCTGGCTAAGCGTCCATCGAATATTCGAAGGTTGGTATATGCTGCCTGAATCTCTGCTGTGAAGCTACTTAAAGCAAGATGTGTTTCATCTTGGCTTTGCTGGATTTCTCCCAAGATAAACCGAAAGGCCTCTACTAATTGGTTTCTGAATTCCACATAGGGGTTGGGGCGAATTCTGGAAGGTCTTCGTGAACTCAGACTTGATGTTGCAAGGAAATGTGAACCTGTCCTACTCAGGGCAAAAGACCCAGTAGTAGGCGTATTTGAGTTATCGGTGAGTGGTAGTGATCCTGTTGGTGTGGAACTGTTGTCACTAGTATCCATTGGATCGGTGGGTGGTGGAACAGGAGAGTCTGGTTGTCGTTGATCGGACATGGTGAAAGGTACGCAATATTGAGTAGAAGTAGCACTCGATAATTGCGGAGGGTATGCTAATGTTTTGCTATAGTAAACGCTTTACTATCGCTTCAGTAGATTCGGAAGTGGTAATTTTGTTTCTTATAGTGAATGTTCCAAATCGTCTGAAGTGCTAAGTTCCGGAGGTTCCTTTCGTAGTTTGGCCAACAGACTGGAAAGAAGTTGTGTGGGATAGCTCATTTGCACTTCTTGCAAGAAGGGCACTGAAAGAAGCTATCACAATCGTAATATTGCCTTAGCATGTGAGGGGATAATGTATCGTGAAGGAGCCTTGGTGACTTGAGGGTAACAATATAGTGTTACGGGGTAACTAACTCAAAGGAATAGAGAAAGCTAGGCCGGATCGTATTCGAGATAACGGAGGGAAGTCAGAAAGGCTAATGAGATGATGGTTTGATAAAGGTAAAGTAATAAAATAGAAGTTCTCGAATTTTTTAACTTGATAACTTGTGTTACAATCCTCTTCCCTTCGGGCGATACTTGCAGCAGGTAACCTCTTTCTCGATAGTAATCTTACTATCCGAATTTGTACGAACAACGACAGCTGAGTATACAGACTCCTGTCTTGTACAATATATCGCTAAGCTCGTGAGAGACACTATGTCTTCGACCCGGTAAAGTATAAAGTAAAGGTAAAGTATATTGTACAGAAATAACTTAGATGATTGCGTGAAGAACTCTCAACCAAGAGGCCTTTTTTTTTTTTATTTTTTTATTTTTTTTTTTTGTATCATGCGCTTTGTATTTATCAACTACGGGGAACAAAGGCTACGTGCAGCGGTAAGCTATGGTAAGGAAAAAACCCCAAAGAAATCCTCCTCGGCCCACCGGAAAAAACCATCATCCCAAGTCCCTCTGGTATGGAACCAACCGCACGATCCCGCCGCGAAGACAAAGATACCCCTATCGGCTAGGTAGACAACAGAAATAAATCACCAACACGACAAGCAGGAGACAACAGGAAAACCGGACCCGAAAACTCCCCCTTGACATAATAACAAAAGAAACCACATTAATATCCCAGAGTACTCTGACAGAAACCCGACCGTGAAAATTCAGCCAAAACTACAGAACACAGAACGGGGGGACAGCAAAGCTAAAACCAAGCAAATCCATCACATTACTCCGTAACCCAAGGCGTTGACATCGTCCAAGGAGGCAGTGCAATACCATGACCGAGCGTAACCGAGGGCTGTGGCCGAGCCGAGCCACGGGGAAGGGGTGACCCAGGGGAAGTGGCAGTAAGAGTGCCAGCTAATGAGAGGATATTTGGCTGTAACCGAGCCACGGGACGAAACCAAGCGAGGAGAGGAGGGGTAGACCCAAGTATCGTAGGAACTATCGGAAACGTGTGCGTGTCTGACTAGGCAGCCTCAAGCGAAACGTAATCGAAGAGAGTAGAGAAATCGACCGTGGCCTTGTGAAAAGTTTTCTCTTACTGCGAACCGTGATCCCAGCCGTCTGTAACATGGACGCGAGGGTGTTGCCGACCGTGCAAATGCTAAGCGAGGACGCGAAACAAAAGCGAAAGGGGGATGGGACGGTCCCTAAGAAACGGGTGCCCAAGTCCGAATCTATCATAGGGGGGGGTGCAGCTCACTGAGAGTGCGTTGGAGAAAGGATGTTGACGATGATTTCTCGTGGTGTTGAGATTTCAATCGCCGGAGGTGTAGAGGAGATGGTTCGTGTCTAAACCAAGAGGCCTTTTTTTTTTTTTTTTTTTTTTTATATCATGCGTTCATTGTTTTAAGGTACAAAAAGCTTCATGTAGCGGAGCTATGGAAAAAACAAAACCTATAAAGCAAAAACATAAACAAAAGAAACCATTTCCCACTCTTGCTAGTACTAAGTATTGAAGCCAAAAAACCGCGGCCTCGTCTGTCAAAAACATACATATATAGGGAAAATCCAACGCACTTCGTAGCTCGTAAACCTTAAAAAAGAAATACAAAAAACAAACGCACAGGTCGTAGGGTGGGTGAGGTGGGGGATACTTGGGCCGGGGGGGATGTGCGGGTGGTTGGTCTTTATTGTTGGTCAGGAGGAAGGGGGTCGCCATGGGGGAACCCGGTGCAGGTGTCTAGGATGAAACGCCGGAGGGCTGAGAGGGAGGGTGGATGATTCCAGATTGGGCTCTCGGGCGAGAGGCTTTCTACCCCACTTAGATGGGAGTGTCTGGCTTCAGCCCTGGCTGGGCAGTGAAGGACGGCGTGTTCGAAGGTCTCTGGGGCTTCGAGACACCGGGGGCAGGTGGTTGGGCGATCTGGGTCGTCCCGCCAGGTGGGGTGGGCAAGCAGGTAGCTTTTGCCGGAGCGCATTTGGTGTATACGGCCGGCGGCGAACTTATCGAGCCCCATGAAGGGTGAGGGGTGGTGGAGGCGGGGTACTCGTAGTAGGGGGGTGCTGGGAAGGAGTCTTCCCAGTCCTGGAGGAGGAGTTGTGAGCCCTTTCTTTGAGCGTCGTGTAGGCTCGTGCCATGAGGTTCGGGGGCGGGATGTCTTCCGATGGGGGGAGGGGTGCACGGCTAAACTGGGGGAAACGTTTGAACCCGTGTCCGAGGGGAAAGGCCATGTGAGCGAGCTCATCTATGGGGAGGTGTCTTCTCATGGGGGGGAGGGAACCGGGGTTTTCCAGTGAGGGGAAGGTAGACGGACGAGAGACCAATAGTCATGGGCGACAAGTGTCAGAGGCCCTGAAGTTGGATAGTGAGGGGAAGGTGGAGGGGAGGCGGGCAGCCGCGGGATTTAGGGAGGGTGGTGAGCAGCAGAGCCTGAGCGCTGCTATGCGTCTTTTGTGCTTGCAGTACGGGCCGATGGGAGGGAGGCATGCTTCCCTGGACAGTATAGGGATGGGGGTGGCGAAAAAACAATTGGTGGTCCACCTCTGCACTCTATGCCAGAAAGTGCTCATGCGATTGGTGGAGCGAGTGTTCGGGATGAAAAGGTCGCACCATAGGTGAGGATCGGGAGGATGAGGCCCATGGCGAGCCGGTGAGAGAGGAAGGACGGACTCCCGCCCCCGGCGAGGCAACTCTTCTTATAAAGGAGAACGCGGCATTGGCCAGGGCTAGGCGTCTTTCGAAGTGATTGGTGGTGTTGAGGGCAGGAGAGAACCAGTAACCGAGCCACCTCACCTCTTCGAGGGGCGGAAGATCTGGTCGTTGAGGGTGACGGGGTGTTGGCTTTGAGGGTGCCTCTTTGGCTTGGGGTGCGCCAGTGGATGAGCTCGTTTTCGGGATGGAGAAGGCCACACCTAGGGTCGTGGCTCGGCGGGATAGGGCTGTGAACAAGCTTTGCAGCCGGCGCACATTGGAACGGTAGGAGGGGGAGGAGACCGTGAGTGCGAAGTCGTCAACGTAGGAAAGCATAAGGCCTTCTCTTATGTCGGTATGGAGGGGTGCCACGTAAATGAGGAATAAAAGCGGAGAGATGGGGGAACCCTGAGGTGTTCCGACTGTGACTGGGGAGGGGGTCTTGGGCGAACCTTGGTAGACCAGGGTACACCTTCGTTCCGAGAGGAAAGAGGAGACCCAGTCTACCATGTATCTGGGGGTGTTCTTGTCTAGGAGGCGTTTGCGGAGGGTGAGGGCGTCGACGTTGTCGAAACCGGCTTTGATGTCGAGGAAGAGGGAGGACACCTTACGGTGGGTGCGTTGGAGGGTTTTAACTTCGTGGACCAGGGTGGTGCAGGCATCGAAGGTGCCTAAACCTGGGACCGAGCCACATTGGTTGGGGTGGAGCAGGCCAGATGCCTTAGCCAGAGCAATAGGCGGACCGCCATAACTCTCTCCAAGATCTTGGAGATAGTTTTTAGCAAACTATGATGCGGAAGGAGGCGGGGGAGTCGTAGGAGGCTTTGCCTGGTTTGTCCAAGACGACACCGTTGGCAATTTTCACGAAGGAGGGTGGTACCCGTATGCCAGGAGGGGGCCTAGGAGATTTAGAAGTATGTCAGGGTAGTGCTTTGGATGTGTTTCCAAACGAGTAGGGTATTTCGTCAGGTCCTGGGGCCGAGGAGGGCGAGGACTTGGCAAGGGCCGAGGAGATTTCGTCTTTGGTGAGGGGGGGTGCGTTGGGCACGGGTGAGAGCCGCCCCTGGGCGGGGGTTCCGACCGAGGCGGGAAGAAGTGGGCGAGGAGGGCGTTGTTGATGGAGGTGGGGTCGTTTGCGTCTGGGAGGGATGGGAACCTCGCGCTTGTCTGGGAGTGACAAGCTTCTTGGCGGTCCAGATATTGTTGGGGGTGGTTTTGGCCAGGAAATCAGCCCAGTATGTGGACTTGGCGCGCTTGATGGCTTTGAAGTAACCATTCCTGGAGTGCCTGGCTGTTCCCTTGCTGTGTGTTTGGAGTTTTTTGCTTTTCTCGTGGCTTTGTTGTACTCTTTTCGGAGCGCGGTGAGGAGGGGGGTCCACCATGGTTTAGACCTGGATGATGGTCTCGATGTGGGGGCAGCCGTTCTAAGCGTTGAGGTCAGGCAGGACAAAGAGGCCGAGAACCAGGCGTCAAACTGCTGGGGGGAGGGGCGTGGGGGGGGAGGGGGGACGTGGTAGGCTTTGAGGGCCGGTTCTAGGGCGTCCAGTCCAGGAGGTCCCATTTGGCCTGGGGGGGGGGGCGTGTCTGAGGGGAGCTGAAAGGGAGATGGAGATGGGGACGTGATCCGACCCGGTGGAGGGTAGGATGAGGTGTTCCAATTGTGTACGAAAGGAAACATAGCGGGGTTAGCAAAGGCCAGGTCTATGACGCTGGGTCTGTGGGGGCCAGAGAGGGGGTACCGGTGTACTCCCCCGGGGTGTTGATGCAGGTAAAGTTGAGGTCGTCGGCTTTATCGAAGTAGGGGTCGGCGATGGAGGCTTCCTGGGAGGAGGGGAGGCGGAGGGGGTCGGTGCGGGGGCTGTGGATGTTGAAATCTCCTACCACAAGGTAGGGAACGCCAATGGTAAGAAAATCTGGTCAGGTCTGACTGTGTGTAGTTGTGGGTACCTGGAACGTGAATAAATGTTTGCCAGGCGGAAAAAGAAAACTGGTGCCGAAGCAGCCTGAAGGGGTGTAAACATCAATATGCATGTAGTCATTCACGTCCGGCGTGAACACTGGGAGTACGGGGTTGGTTTTTAAAAATTCGGAAGAAACGTAGCAGGCCACCTTAGGGAGGGGCGAGGGGGGGGCGAAAGACTTGTACCCATTAAAGGTGGGTAAAAATCCCTTGGAGGACGGGGGGTCTTGAAGAAAGACCAGCTGTGGAGGGTGGCGCATTGAAAACGACGAAAAAAGTGAAAGAAACACATCCCAGCTTCCCAGGCTGTTGTGTTGAATGAGTGTGATTTCGGGCGAGGGGGCCGGCCCCACGGTTCTGCTAGAAGGTTGGGCGTTAATCATGGCGGGGACGACCCCGGCGGTTGACTGGAGTTACGGGGGGCGCGGGGGGACCTGAGGGAGCAGGACCCGTTGCACCTGTAGGTGGCACATGAACGGCGGTTACGGGGCGGGGGGTGGCAGGGCCAGGATCGGAGGTTGGGTGGGCCTGGGGAGTAGTGGGTGCTGGCACGCCATCTTCTTCCACATCCATGGACTCTTGACTGTCCGAGGATGCGGAGGAGCCGACAGACTCCGAGGGGGGCACGGGGCGGGTGGGGGGGATAGGGCGGGACTTGCATTCCTTAGCGTAGGCGGTGTGGTCGTTGCCGCAGTTGGCGCAGTGGGGAGGTGAGGTCGGGCAGCATTCAGCCACGGGTCTTTCGTTGCCCCCTTTGGGGCAGGTGGGGTTCTGGCACCTGTGAGCGGCCTTGGTATGATGAAGTGCACAGATGGGGCAGGATGGATGTTTCTGCTTGCACCGTGCGGCAGCATGGCCGAAGCGGAAGCAGTTGGAGCATTGTGTGTATGGTTGGCGGAAATTGCCTTTTCCACTTTCCGGCGTTCTGAGTATAGGAAGATAGATGGTGTGAGAGTTGGAACGTCGTCGGGGTCAACGGAGACGACCACCGAAAGCGCTTCTTTGGCGGTTCGAGAAGCTCGGTCAGGGTTAAGGTACCTGGCCGACTGGATTTGGACCGCTTTCGCGAAACCAATAGATGCTTTGAGATGGGGGTAGAGTTGCTCGTCGTCTTCGGGCATTTCATCGGTGGGGATGCTGTGTATGACCAGCTGTACAGCGGTCGGGGCGAGGCAGAAAGGGAGCCAGGGGTTGTCGCCTGTTGGGAAGGCCTGGTTGAGGCGCCTTGTGAGGACGTCGAAGTAGGGGGCATAGGAAGAAGCGGGCGTGTGTGGGTCAGTGCAGGTGAGCGAGACTGCTCCTCGGTCGTTGACTTTTGCGAAGAAGCCCTTTGGGAGGAGGCAGTTTGAGTCGGTGAGGGCATTGGCGACAATGTCGGGAAGGGAACGGGCGATACGTCTCGAAAGGGCGTGAGGGGCGTGGGAGGAGCGTGGGGCGAAGAAACGTCTAGAAGCGAAGGGGAGGGGAGGGGCAGAAGTTTTTAAGGTCCTGTCCTCATTGCTCGCAACCTCTGTAGCTTTCGTTTGCTTGGGTTTCTTTTTCCCGCTCTTTCCTCCGGAGCCGGCCGCCTGGGCGTAGGATGGTTGGTTTTTGGCTTTGTAATCCGGGTGGAGGGTGGCGTCTGTGAAAACAGACAGGTCGTATTCTCCGGCGCGGAATTGCTCCGCCTCCCAGGAGTGGGGGAAGGCCTTGGCGTAAAGCTCGGGGTTGCCGAACATTTTCCCAAGTCTCGTATCGTAGTAAGGGCAGTGAATTGCGGGATTTACTGGCGCGAGGAGGGGGGGCGGGGGGGGGGATTGAGGGATTTTTGCTGGATGGTGGGGCCTTGTGGGGCGGCCGGGTGGGTGGGTGAGGGGGCTGGGTGTTTTTAGCCGGGGCCGGGTGGCGGGGGGGTGGAGCTGGTGTGGGGGCCGAGACCCTATGTGACAGGTCACGAAGGGCTGAGGTGATAGGGGTGAGATCTTCCGGGGTTACCGAAGGTTTGTGATGTGGGAGGAAAGGTCGTGGATTTGTGATCGGAGTTCGCCGTTCTCATCTCTGAGGTTGTCGACCTGTTTGGTGATGGCTTCGAGCTGGGTAGTGATTGCTACTATGCCAGAGACTGTCGAGCAGAGGATGGAGAGGATGGAACCTTCACCGGGGGTGATGGACTGGAGGCTGGAGTCAGAGAGGTCGGGGACCAGGTTGGGGGGGAGGCGCAGTTCATCCCTCGTCTGCCGAAAGATATCCGCGAGGAAGGCTAGGGGGGGTGTGGGCCTGGGGACTGGGGAGGGGGAAGGGGGGATTTGGAGGTTGTGAGGTGTGGAGGATCGTGAGATGGCGGCGGCCAGCTCCTGATTGCCTGGGGGGATGGGGGGTATTTCCGACATGGGACGGAGAGGGGCGGGGGGGTGGTGGCGTGTGTCCCGGAAGCAAAACGGGTTTGTAGAAGAGTTTAGAAATGTAGGGGGGGGAAAGTAGAGGGCGAGAAGCTTGTCTCAACCAAGAGGCCGTAAGGGCTCTCTTTTATAACCGTTCTTCTCGCAACTCATGACTTATCCTTTGCATCACGCGCCCCTATGACTCATAAGTGAGTCATAGTGTGAAATCCATCAGCTGACTCCTATGAGTCGCTGCGCCATACTCAATCAACCAATCAAAACATCATAAATATATCATGTGCGCAACATGCGCCACATGTGTGAAACCCATGACTTGTAACTACAAGTCATGTGCGAAAGTTATAATCATATGACCACAATCGTGAGTCATGTCAAAACAATAAACCAATCATAACAAAGGAATGACACGCTATCGCGTAGTCATGTGAAATACTAAAACCTTATGGCTCATAAGTATGAGCCATGTGAAAACCTCTCCTGCTAGTCACCGTTTGTGACAACTTGTTATATTGTTAAGGTCTCTTCTCCGTTGCTTGATTTTCTCAAACTCCGGGGAATAGCCCTTAATACTTATACTAAATTCTCGCTACTTCCTGTATCCTAACAATCATGTATCTTTCTAGGATTTCAGCTTCGTCAAAGGAAGTGCGAACACTTTTTGACCCTGAATAATTGCCCCACTCGAACTCAGAGAACTCCTGATATCTATTTCATCTGAGGGTGTCCCCACTCCACCAGTAGATAGTCTTCGATCTCTTTGTCCTAATAGACTAAGTTCATATATGTGGTCGCAATGCCAACATACCAATAGTCTTTATCGTGAACTATTGAGTGATCAGTTCGAATAGCCAGATAATAATACATAATTCAGAATATGCATATGCACCGGATAATGAATCAAGTACTCTCACTGTATCTTTCCAATCAGTAATCTTCTTCATGGAACGTGAGTTCTTCCAGTATTCCGAGTAGTCAACATAGATGCCTCCAGTTGCCCCTACCACGGTGAGCTGAGGTTGGACATACGCTCCTCCATTACGGTGGTGCAGCCTCTACTAATTATACTGGTGAGCTATTCTCATGTGCGTAACACACATACAGGTATAGGATTCATCCCTACCTGACTTCTATTCATTTAGTTAATTGAGGTCAAGCTAATTGACTTTTATTCAATAGCAGATTCCTCCAGAATTGTAAGACAGATTCCAATTCTGCTTTTTCTAAATGTTGTTGGGCTCAGCGCCAGCTACACGACAGTATAATATTCGTTCATACGCGATCAATATCAATGAAGTTGCTATCCTCTGTTGAAGTACTAAGCTGGCAGATCTTTACTCGATAGCAGATTCCTCTACAACCACTTGACGGATTCCAATTCTTTTTTTCTCGAGATTGTTGGGCTCGACGCCAGCTACACAACAGTATAAGATTTGTCTCTATACAATCAATACCCATGGAGTTACTATCTGCTCTAAATAGGGTCCCTAGAGAAGAAATGAGATGAGGGTAGTGGGTTTATATATAAATAAGTACTAGTAGTAGAACAAGATATATACGAACCATCTCCTCTACACACCTGGCGATTGAAATCTCAACACCACGAGAAATCATTGTCAGTTCCATCCACTCCCCGCACTCTCAGTGAGCTGCACCCGCCCCTATGATAGATTCGGACTTGGGCACCTGTTTCCTACGGCCTGTCCCTTCCTCCTCTTCACTTTTGTTTTGCTTTCTTGCTTAACATTTGCATAGTCGGCAACACCCTCGCCTCCATGTTACAGATGGCTGGGATCACGGTTCGCAGTAAGAGAAAACTTTTCATCAGGCTATGGTCAATTTCTCTGCTCTTTTTGATTATGTTTCGCTCGAGGCTGTCTAATCAGACACGCACACGTTTCCGATAGTTCCTATGATACTTGGGTCTACCCCACCCCTCCTCCGCTTGGTTTCGTCCCGTGGCTCGGTTACCGCCAAACTTCCTCTCATTAGCTGGTATTCTTACTGCCAACTGTACCACCCATCCCTGGCGACGGGCTCGGCCGTACCCCTCGGTTACGCTCGGTCATGGTATTGCACTGCCTCCTTGGATGATGTCAACGCCTTGGGTTATAGAGTAATGTGACAGATTTGCTTGGATTTAGCGCTTACTGTCCCCCCGTTCTGTGTTCTGTAGTTTTAGGCTGAATTTTCATGGTCGGGTTTCTATTAGAGCACTTGGGATATGAACGGAGTTTCTTCTTTTTTTTTTTTTATCATATTTTAAATTTTGTTTAAGGTACAAAAATAACACGAATCCACAAGGGATATGGCCGCAACAAACCTCCACTACAGTCCAGCCCTTCGTCGAGGCGGTGGAAACCGTGGGGCAAAGCCCCTGGTCTAAAACCCGCACCAAGCGCCCGGGCACTGAATACAGCAACAAAGTATAATACATGAAAACCACAAAAGCCAAAAACATCTACCGAAAAACCCAAGAAACAACCCGACAGTGAGCAAAACCAAAAATACCAAAACCCGTAGGAAATCAAACCAAGAGAAAGCCCATCCGTCACCAAGAACGTTTGCCGATCCCAAGGAGAAAACCAAAGATCCGTAGCCATAACTCGAGGGTAATAGTACTGGGGCCATGTAGGCCAGGCAGTTGGGGCTAATGGAAAGCGTGTGGCGGGGGGAGCCGAGGGAGTCCACGAGTCTGAGGCGCAAGTGGCGGAAAGGTGCCGGTGGCGCAGGCCGCCGAGCGTGAGGGGGGGTGGTGCGCCGGCCTAAAGATAGGCCGACGGCGAGCGGGGGGGTGTTGGCTGTAACCGAGCCACGGGACGAAACCAAGCGGAGGAGAGGAGGGGTAGACCCAGGACAGTGACGCAGGAGACGAGGACCACCAAGGGGTCACGATTTTTCGCGATGCGACTGTACCGACCGAAACGTTCAGGAGAGAGTGCAATACCAGAAAGCAAGGCCACCAGTGCCGCTACTTCACAGATCGCCCGAAGCTAAACGACGAAACGCAGGTATGACGAGGGGTTGCCGACCGTGTAGATGCTAAGCGAGGACGCGAGACAACCGTAAAGAAGCCAGGAGAATACGCGAAGCAAAAACTTGAGAGGATGTAGGGACAGGCCCTAAGAAACGGGTGCCCAAGTCCGAATCTATCATAGGGAGTTGCAGCTCACTGGGAGTGCGGGAGGTGGATGTTGACGATGATTTCTCGTGGTGTTGAGATTTCAATCGCCGGAGGTGTAGAGGAGATGGTTCGTGGAACGGAGTTTCTATTGTTACTTTGTTTTAAAAGGAGAGGAGTTTTCAGGTCCGATTTTTCTGTTGTCTGCTGCCTGTCGTGTTGGTGTTTATTTCTGTCATCTACTTAGCCGATAGGAGTTTTTTGTATTCGCAGCGGGATCGTGCGGTTGGTACCAAACTAAAGGGACTTCGGATGATGGTTTTTTCCGGTGGTCTGAGGGGGTTTTCTTTACACAGGGGTTACTTTTTTTACCACAGCTAGCGCTGCACGTAGCCTTTGTTCTCCGTAGTTGATAATACAAAGCGCATGATACAAAAAAAAAAAAAAAATGTAGAATAAGATATAGAATAGAAGACTATTTAAGAGAACTTTAGAAAATCTAGTAAAGTGACCTGAGTCAGTGGAGGGTAAAGAAGGGATACTTGGTATAATCTGAATTTTCGGAGAACTTTCTGAAAATAGTTTATTGTATCTGGAGTACTTCCTGAAAATTGTGTGTTGCGTCTGGTGCTTCCTGAAGGTTTGGTACAATATGTGGTGGTATCTGAATGCAGGTTTAGCACTATCCTGCATCTACAATCGAGATTGATATTTTGAATATCCCATGTATCTGAAGCACAGGAAGCACAGGATACATATTATAATTTTTGCTAATGTCACTATGAGTCATGTACAAAATACATAACAGTTGACCATCAAGTGTGGTCAAGCACATAATATAATTATATAATAATACTAACTATGGCTTGCAAGTGTGAGTCATGTAAGAGGAAACACTAACCTACAATTCACTGAGTATAAATCGTGTGAAACCAATTCTTTCATTAGTTACCATTTGTGACAGAGATTGAGAACCTAGAAGGGTAAGTAGATTTGCACTACAAATAGCTGCTAAGGATCAGTAAGACCCTTATTGACTAATGTACATAAGGATATCTTAGCAAAATATACTCTAATTTAACTCCTCAGCACTGTCCAGTTATTCAAGTTTTTACAGTATGATGCTATAGGCAGGATACTTCTGCCTTTAGGGTAAACCTTTTCTCCACAACTCTTGACAGAACTTCAAATCCTTTAGCTCTAGGGGTGATGGTAAACTTTGTAGTTTTTGCATTAACCATATTTACTTAAAATTTAAAATTTATAGAAAGATAGATAAACTTGAGAAGTAGATGAAATAAAATAAAATGATCTCACTATCTAAGATTAAAGTCAATGGAAATCTACTGAACTTAAAGATTTGAAGCTATCACAAGATTAGAATTAAGATATACCATTGGCCTAACCTGATAATATGACAGGTTATAGGAGGTTTAGAAAGGGGGATAGCGTAGTGCGACTGTATAGAAATCTAAGGTTAATATAGATCAAGACAGAGATATCCCACTCCAGAGCCGAGGGTTTTCTGATGATAGAGTACTCTTAGGCAAGCTAGTTGTATTAATCTACCTAATTATGTACGGTATCATACTTTCTAAGGCAATAGATACCAGTATCACAATCATATAGAAGCTTAGCCGACTAGGCTTAACAAGAAGTCTCCCTGCTTTAGATCCATTGCCTCGCTCGAGAAAGCTATTGTCGAGCCCATCTGATTTTAAGTAAGGGGTAAAAATGTAAAAGTGTACTTCTTAGAGTCTGTGAAAGCGTAATTTTTAAAACTAAGGAAAACTAAGGGGAATAAGGTTGTTTTTTGGTACAAAGGACTATCTGCATACTATTGCCGGAATACAACGTTGTGTAGATACATGACTGTTCTGTATCGGTAATTTCTATATCTAGAAGATTTTTAGCTGCAGGACAGGTAGCTTTCCCTCATCCATTGCTTTTGTCGCCTCAATCCGTTCCCCCACAAAAAAAGGGTTTCAGGCGTCGTTGGAATCCGTGTTTGTGGCTGCAAACGGAGATTATCGAGCCATTGAAGCTTTGAAGCTGGAGAGTTTGTTATTTCCCCCCCCCACCCTACCCAAGACCGCCAACCCTTGCTCAGCCTAAGCTGCCCAAGTTGACCTTGGCTTCTTTTCTTCCTTGTCCTTCCTTCCTTCTCTTCCCGACGACACCTTTTCTACCCCAGAGTCCTCCCTGTGTTTGCACGCACCACCTTCACACTCGTTTTTCCTCTTCCTCTTCTCTCGCTCATCCATTATATCTTCACACCCATCTTACTTTTCCTCACTGGCTTCACCTACCCACCTGTTTCCACATACGCTCATACCACGGCGAGCACAGACTCCCCCCCGCCTCCCAATAAAAAAAACCTTTCTCGAATAATCACATCATAGTACCGACCAAATTCCTCTTAGGCACCTGTCCATCCGTTCCTTCCAATAACGCGAGTTTTCCTTCTTTCTTTTTTTCAAAGAGGAGCACAAGCAATTCACACAGGCACAATGTCTTCATCTTCGTCCAATACAAACAACGAGTCTACCCTCCTCGTCCCAAATCCTACACCCACCTCGACAAGCAGAAGAGGGTCCATTCCGAGAAATACCCCTGCCTGGGCTGGTGTCGGCGACGCTTCTGGCTCCGGGAACCCCGAAGATCCGGCTAGTTCCCTGAGGAAGGAAATGAACCTTGTTGCCGAAGCCGCGAAGAGGGCTTCTGTGGCCATCGTGGTTAGGGATATGCAGGAGTTTTCCGTCTGATATTTTCTCCCTAGATGACCGAAAAGAATTGGGTTGAGTGTGGATAGAGCGGTTTTTTTCTTCCACTTTTGCCTTAGAGAGAACCAATCGTGCGCAATTGAGGGACTTCTTTCACATGCTCGGGTAGAGCGGGTGCCCGGTTTCTACCGTTCACAACTCGAGCACGGGCTGGATTTTGTCTAGATTGAAAGCGGAGCATTTGTTAGACAAGATGGTGGGTTTTGGGTTTGTGGTTTTGGGTTGTTGATCCTGTGGTTGATCTTTTCCGATCTTTTCCCCCGTCTGGGCTTTGGCACCTCACGTTTTAATTGGAGTCGAAGTTTTTTTTTTTTTACTTAGAGGAGCGCTTTGGAATACGATACTGGGAGGTTTTATACTGCTACCTCTCCACCTCGAGACGTCTTTTCGACCTCATCACTCTCCTCTCTTCTATATGCGTTACCTCATCTCATCTCATTTGTTTGGCCTGCTTTTGTTTTAGGGGAATCGGGAAAAATGGTATGGGGGTATAGATAGATCGGTGGGCATTATATTACGCAGTGGTGCTGGGTTGAAAGTACTCTTTTTTGTTTATGTTTTTCGTTCTAACAATCTCCTTAGTTACCTTCATTTCCTCATTATCTTCTACATAATAATCTAACGATCTCACCCAATTGACCTTGTCTACCCCGTATTCTAAAGAGAGCGCAAGTATGGACTATACTTCACCTTAGATTATCTTCAACCTAGCTATCGCGATTGTGCTAACAGCCGGCTCAAGATCACAGCCGGGAGAAAGCGGCCCCCACGTGGGCGAGACGACAACCCCGGTGACTTACTGGCCGCATGTAGCAGCCCAGTTTACCTTTACTCGCCCCTTGCACCGGGGTTGGCCGAATCGTATACCCGAGTATCGGTATACAAGTTACAGGCATATAGAACCCGAACACAGGGATAAAATTTTTGTATGGCAAATCGTCTGTGCGTATCTGACCGCCCATACAAAATTTGGACTCAAATGTTCGGATTCTCAATGCCTGTAACTTGTACATGTGTCTAGCGTAACTTCTTTTTTTTTTGCCCAGTGTTGCAACTCATTGGCTCCCTCGATCTTCCAGGGCCACGATCGTTCGGTGACCGGGCCACCATTCTCCAAAGGAACCCCCGCCGAATATTTCCGCTAGTGTTACGTTTGGATGATGGTAACGGGTGTAGGACGGACTAGAGGATATTAGAATTCCTTTTCTTTTCCAATGGTTTTCCTGGTGTCTTTGGGGATGCTATCTCTCAGGGACAGAACTTGCTTCACGTGATCTACATTAAAAGGATTTTTTTTTTTAACACGATGCGATGAACCAAGATCCGGGCTCCCGACCGAGGTGCGGGAAAAATGGAAAGCGGGACTCATCCGGGGGTTTCTGCTTCGTGGTGAGGATCAATTTCAGTTCCTGTCTGCCGGAATGTTTGGTTGGTCGATCAAGACGGCTGCGTTGTGTGGGGGGCGGGCAGCCGCAGGCCCAGTGAGATGGATGTTTGACGATTGGTCGGACAAACTAGAGCATTTTGGAGGAATCAGGAAACGCAGCGCAGAAAAAAGGGAAGAAAAAAGTTCTCGTGGAGCACCATGACACTACCATCCCGAAGAGAGGCCGTGAGGGCCCCCAGTATGCGGATTTATTTATATTCCGACTTACCCTCGTCTCACCTTTCGATTTCAAAATCACCAGGCGGAAGGAGGGGGAAAGGGAGCGAAACGAAAGTCCCGGCTAAGAAAAAATTGTGCTTTCTTTTATTTCTTCACTTCTTTCTTTCTTGCATTTCGAGATCGTTGCCCTATGATAGGCAAAGCAGAAGAAAAATTGGGCTGACTGAAAAGGTGAAACTTTTTATTTTCTATTGCTACACTTTTGCTTATCGGTTTGTTAAACCTGGTGCGGCTGAGTTTGACAATCCGACTGTCAATGATGGTCTTACTCAATTGGGGGCTACTCTAAGCGCAGAACGAGCGCTCGTCTCGCGCAGGAAATCCCCGAAAACAGGGATTTACAAATATCTGGCCAAGAATCTGTGCGTTGATGAGCGCCCATACAAACCTACGACCCCTGTTTTCGGATTCCTCTTGCCAACTGTGAGCACCGGTACCGTGCCTTTTTAATTGAGCCCGAGCCGTCTTGTGGCCATAGGTGGAATTGTACCGGGCTTAGTAGTTGGTTTGTGGTCAGGATTATCACGGTAGTACGGGAGTTACAGAGTGTCTCTTTGATGTCGGGTGCTCGAGGTATGTCATTAAGAGGATGTATTCTGACGCTTTCTTCGTCGAATACTGTACCTGTGAGGCGAAGAGAAAGAGAAGAGGGTTAGAGGGGAAGAGTATCGTGCTTCATCGATTCGGGCAAGGGGGTACGATTGCGCCGATAAAGAACCGGCCATGATTGGGAATGATTCCAAGACGCAACGTTGATGGCATCAATAATACTATATTTATAGTATAAGTAGGTTCTACGTTTGGAATGAAATTTTTTCTTTAACTTATCAAAAAAAAAAAAAGGAATATCAGGCCGCAAAGGTGCTAGTCAGTAATTCTCGTAGCCTTTTTGCGTGTGTTTAGGAGGGAAGGTCAAACCCTCCCTCGCTCCGCCTGCTAGTAGGCTGTGTGATGCGATATCATCTGAAAAATGCGGGCGTCTGGTTACAGTGCCGTATGCTGAGCGGTCACTCGTCCGCAACTGTTGATGGGTGACTCTAAGCGGAATCATTGCTTGCTTGCTCGGGTGCTTTGTGCTGCGCCCGTGTAACTCCTTTAAATGCCCTGCTATCCTGGCTGGCATTGGAAACTCCCGACCCTGGCGGGATAAGTAGTTAAGGCGGATACAACACCATCATAAGTTTACCGACTTGAATTTTTTCCAGTTTTTTCTTCCCATCTTTTCGGTTGCTGGAGTGGACCAGTCACAAGTACGTAGCCAATTTGTGCTTTGACTACTTGAGGGGGGCAGGACCTCATCGGGTAGATGACTATCGTTAACCCTCGTTTACCGAAGGTTAGCCAGCCGGTGGTTTGCTGATAAGGAGCCAGTTAGTAGTTTAACTCGACGGGAAGGGCTCGCTCCCGCTGATCGCGCGTGTTCAGATTCAAGGTTAATTCGCTGTAAAATGTCTTGGAAGTACTGTGGAGCGGAATCATATCGTATGACGCAGAATAGGTTGATCATAGTAGGTGGGTAGGTCAACTTGACCTTCGCCGCTGAATGGCTTGTCCCCCCTCCTTCAATCTTTCATGCTGAGGCCGCATTACAATTACGAACGCACACAGTGCTAGTAATCGATCAAACAAAAAGGAAGGAAGGGGAAAAAAAGGAGGGGATTCCATGCTTGTGTTGGGTGGGCGAGCATGGTACCATTTGCCTGAGGATTACCAGTCTTTCCATAGCCCGATTGTGCGTCCTTTTTTTTTCATACTTGTCGCAGGAAGGAAGGGGAATTCTGGCTCCACAACAGCTAGCTATCCCCCCCCCCTTCCCCCATCGCGAACACATTCCGGATGAGACGGATATTGGCATGCGGGCATGAGGGCGAATCAGGCACATGCTCGGGAATGAGTTTAGCATACGGTTGTCTTTGCTTTGCTTCGCTTGAGGGGAGGGAGGCTTTTCTGAGTTGGCTGGCTTTGGGGACTCATAACTGTAGCTGGATGGGCAGACGGTGATAGTCGCCAGGGTATTTTGACTTGATAGAAAAGTATCTAATATTCTTCACCACTCCCCCCTCACTGTCCTGTTATGAAGCAAACTAACGCAAAAACAGGGGGAGGAAGAGGGGAATCTTGCTTAGATTGTTGTGACACTCGTTAAAGATCGGGATCGATTGTGCTGTAGTGAAACAATTCCTGAGCTGCAACCAGACTCGAAGAATAGAATGCCGGTAGTGTAGGGCTTCCCGCCAACTAAACCTAGAAATTTCTATCCCCACCTTACCCCCGCTTCCTTGTCATCGCTCTGAGGCCTACGAGAATGGAAGAGTAACAGTCCGCATAGTCATTGTATGGAAGAGCCAGTTGATAGCCTTGTCTCGGACGCTCGTTCTTGGTGGGTGACTCCCAAATTTACTGAGGCGTTGTCGTCCCCTCAGATGGGGGGCCGGGCCTCTTGGCTTTTTCCCCCGTGGTGGGGTAGGACTATATAAGCTGCAACACCAAACCCTCCTTCCTACACAAACACCCTCTTGCCTTCGTGTTTTCAGAAAAAAACGCCCACACTTCTGAGTGGGGTTTCGGGCTTTACTTCTTTAACTGTTCACATTTAGAGTTACCCTCGTCTAGCATTTCTTTTGAGGATTCTTGCCCTGGGACATTTTTCGATTCGAAACAAAATACCTTGTTATCTTTATACAAATCATGAGTGGTCAGCGCGGTGGTGGAGGGAGAGGCGGCGGTGGAGGTGGGTTTAGCGGCTTTGGGGGAGGAGGGAGAGGTGGTGGGTATGATCGTGGCCGGGGTGGTGGTGGTGGTGGTGGTAGGGGGTATGATCGCGGTGGTGGGGCTCGTGGAGGGTCAAGGGGTGGAGGTAGGGGTGGAGGTGGGAGAGGTGGGTATTCTGGAGATACCATATTCTCAAGGTTTATCTATCTGCTCTCAATACATTCATCTCTAACATTTTATCCAATGATAGTGGTGCCTCTGCGGTTGTCGATCCGAATATCACGGCGATGGAGAACAAACTCGTCGCTGTTAAAACGAGGATCAATGAACCGCTTATGCCTCCCCGTCCCAATTTCGGGACGAAAGGGATTTCGACCTTGGTCCGAGCGAATTATTTTCCAGTGGCTCTACCCACACAGACGCTTTTCAAGTATGATGTCGCAATGACACCTGACCCTAAGATCAAGAGGATCAGGAAACGCGTCTTTCAACTCCTGGAGTTGACTTCTTTCAGCGCAACAAGGGATCTCATGGCGACCGACTATGCTAAAACGATTATCACTGCAAAAAAGCTGGAGATTGCTGACGATAAGCTTCAGGTGGAGGTCCGTTATTATGATGCGGACCAAGAGGGGCCGCATGAAAAGTCCAAAGTCTATGCCGTTACAATCACACTAGTCCAGCTGCTTGAACCAGATAGTCTGAAGCACTATGTTAACGGATTGGATCCGGATTTTGATTCGTCGCCAGCGATTCAGGCACTAAACATTATTCTGGCTAAGCCTCCTTCGCAGAACCCAGCTGTCATTCCTTTAGGAAAGTCCAAGTTCTTTGTTTCGGAGCCCAACCCCAACAACCAGCAACTTCTACCTCGTGGATTGCTGGCTCTTCGCGGGTACTATTCTTCAATCCGTCCCTCAATGGGCCGGGTTCTTTGCAATGTCAATGTTTGCATGACAGCTTTCTACAAGTATGTTTGGTCTTCCATTCAGAGTTCTACCGAGAGTTTGTCAGAAATCTTGAGTTAATCTGAAACCTTTGACAAATAGAGAAGGAAGCCTTGCAGACTTGATGAGAGAATATGGAAAGCGCCCCGAACTTGGCAGCTTTCTGAAAGGTTTGCGCGTGAGCACAAAACATCTTACGGATCTTAGTGGTAAGCCGAAGGTCCAGTATAAGACTATCGTCAGTCTTGGCCCGAGATCTGCCAATGATGCCACATTTGTTTCCGATGATGGCTCAACTATAACTGTTGTTAATTACTTTAAGAAAAGTAAGCTTTTTGCTGCTAATTGAATACCTAGTATTCTATTTCATTCCATTATGTCCTTCAGTGCTAACTACTTTTAGAATACAACATCACTCTTCGACAGCCCGAGCTCCCATGTGTTAATGTCGGTACAAGAGAAAAGTCGATTTTGTTGCCTCCTGAGTTGGCTACTGTGCTGCCTGGGCAGTCTTTCAAGGGAAAGCTTTTGGATGAACAGACGCGCGAGATGATTACCTATGCTTGTCGTCGCCCTAAGCAAAATGCGGAATCTATTGTAGGAGAGGGTTTGTCCATTCTTGGGCTCAAACCTTCAAGCCGACTGCTAGTACGTATTGTCAACAATCTTTATAGTTTATACTGACTCTATTTAGAATCCGTTTAATTTGTCCGTTTCGACTGAAATGGTTACAGTTCCAGCCAGGATCCTGCCTGCGCCGCCTGTGCAGTACGCAGGTGGCCCAAAGATTACCAGCGACGCGTCGTGGAACCTCAGGGATGTTAGATTCCTTAAGAGCGGCTCAGCCAAAACATGGGCAGCAATCATTTTAAAGGATGGATCAAGCCCAGGGGTACAGGATCCTCCGGCTTTGTGCAATGCTCTTCAAAGCATGTGCCGAAAGTGTGGCGTTGTCCTTCCGGCTTTGACTGCTCGTGATATCTCGGTTGTTCAAATGGCGATGGGTCAGGATTTGTCCACAAAGCTGGTGCCTTGTTTCGACACGTTGAAGAAGCGAGGTGTTCAGATCGCACTCGTCATTCTGCCTAGTCAGGATAAAGCAAACTATGCTCTTATCAAAACATTAGGTGATGTGAGATTTGGTGTTGGTACTGTCTGTGCCCAATCTACCAAGATTCAGAATCAAAAGGGCCAGGCACAATATTTCGCCAATCTTGCATTGAAGTTTAATCTGAAGCTTCATGGTAGGAACCATGGACTTGGAAAAACTGATATGGGCTTTTTGACGCAGAAAACGACAATGATTGTAGGCTTACAATTTTTAATCCTATTCTATGCAGGGATGTACTAAGTAATTTAGGTTGGTTGTGACGTTACTCACCCTTCCCCAGGGAGCTTGAAGGGAACCCCCTCCATTGCTGGAGTTGTTGCCAGTATCGATGCTGAATTTGCTCAGTATCCGGCTTCCTTAAGGCTTCAAGAATCTAAAAAAGAGGTTCGTTTCTTAACTAATACAATTAAATAATTGATTACTGACTCGATACTGTTTTGAACTGATAGATGATAACTGAGCTACGGGAGATGATGATTGAGCGTTTGTCGCTCTGGAGGGATAAGAACAGCGGCAGACTCCCCGAAGCGATTCTCGTATATCGCGATGGCGTCAGCGAAGGCCAGTTTAAAACTGTGCTCGACTTGGAGCTTCCGAAGATCCGTGAAGCCTGTGTTGTAATGAGAGCAGATTATAGGCCAAAGGTCACAATTATTATCGTGGGTAAGCGCCACCACACTCGCTTCTATCCAACAGACAGCGAGAGAGCCGACAGACTTGGGAACCCGGCGCCTGGCACGGTAGTTGACCGAGGTGTTACGGCTGTTTATGATTACGACTTTTACCTTCAGGCGCATGCGGGGCTTCAGGGTACCACTCGGCCAGCCCACTACTATGTTATCCACGACAAGAATGGGTTTGATGCAGACTCCCTACAAACTTTAGTATCTCTTCCCCTGCCTACATATATCTTTTAAGGCTTCTGAATCTTGACTAACATATATCTAGACTCATAATCTCTGTTATCTTTTTGGTCGTGCTACCAAGTCTGTAAGCATTTGTCCACCAGCATACTATGCTGACTTGGTCTGCGAACGTGGTCGCTGTTATATCTATGGCCTTCTCAATGCCAGTGATTCTGGCAGTGTCAGGAGCACCAATAGTGATGATGAGGCTAAGGCGAATTATCAGAAGGCGGTGCAGATGTGGTCTGGAGGCCCGCATGCTGACGTTAGACAGACAATGTACTACCTTTAAGTTACTGGCCAAAAAAAAAGTTTGGGGTGTTCCCACACACGAGTTTGTTACGCACGGTTTGTTACGCACGAACACCCCAAACTTTTTTTTCGGCAAGTATTGGTGGATCTGTAAAGGTGTTTTCATGTTTCTTTCCATCGTTTTTCCATTTGGTATTCTTGACTCGTGAGATTTTTTCCCACAACGTGAGAAACGGAAATACCTTCTCATATTTGTCTGACATGTCTTCCATCCTCTCAATTTTTTTTCTCTGGGTATCTTTTACCTTACTCTGGTACCTGACTCGCTGTTGGCATGTTTTTGCTTCCCTGATTCCGTTTTTGTTTTTCTCTTTTTTCTCGCTTCTTCGTTTACCGGAATACCTTGTTTGTATCTTTTAGTGATTGGGAAAAAAAAATTGTTTACGATTGAAGTGATTAGGAAACAAACAGTAGAGGTAAATAGTTTGTTAGGTTTTGTACATAACACTATCATTTGGAGTTTCCGCCGATCTCTGCTTCCAAGAGTACAGCCGGCGACATAGGCAGTGCGGCTAATCTCTTTGGATCTAGATTGTACTTGCATCTGCACGATGGTGCTTGATACGGTGCATATCAGTTAATTATACTCCCTCACTCCTGATCTGATTTTTCCTTTCAATATCGTTTGTAGGACAGGAACCCCCTCTGTCAGTTTTATAATACTTTATTTGTGTTATTTGAGAAAGAAAGGTCCTCAAATTCTTCACCAGACTTCAGGAATCACAGGAATGTGAATTCTATTTTGTCTCTTATCTGACCCCCACCTGACTTATTATATCTCCTTCCTCTCCGCAACTAACAATTTGCTATCTTTCTCTAGTATAGCAATATAGGCTGTGCTGTACGCTTAGAAATTATGGGATTCGGCGTCCAACGAAGGGAAATAACAATCGTGACTGTGAAAGCGCGACAACCATTACCTGATAGGCGTGCAGATACTGTAGAAGAAGGAAGGGGGAGGACAAAGCGGGTATTTACTGTCAATATATGCGTGAGATTCCCCCCCTTCCCCCTCCCCTCCCCCTCACCGTCTCCTCCTCCTATTCATCTATCCGTGTACTGCGCTGGTATCATACCGGAGGATTGTAAATTCATTTACCCGTATATCAAAGCAAAGCAGAGGAAAACAATAAAGAAAGGAAGAAAAGGAAGAAAGAAGGAAGGAAAGAGAACAAACAAAGTAAAACAAAGAAGCCCAAAAATTAGAAATAATTCGACAAACCTACCTGCTTTTATTTTATCTTTATTATGTTTCGAAAGCTGAAACCTCTCATTTCTTAGCGTAAGCGTGCAAGAGCCTAAGGTAATTGAATTTTGTGCTCCAGTCTACAGTAGTACAAGTAGTAGTACCAGTATTATATTATGTTGTAGTACTCGTAGTTATATACCGGAGATTAGGCATTTTTCGGGTTGAACAAATAAAAATCCCAAATTTAATAAAAGTGCTAAAATTTAATGACTCCATTACTACCAACATTTTATATGTTACCTGGTATTAAATGCCTTTTCCCCTGATTATTTCCTTTCTCTTCTTCTACCCGTATGGTACAGTATCATATCATACCCACCCACCCCCACCGCCGCCGCCGCCGCCGCCCCCTCTCGGGGGAGGGGAGGGGGGAAACACAAAAGAGCAAAACTTTCTTCAAGTTTATTAACCAACTCTTCTTGCAATTAAAGTGAGAAAGAAAAAAAAACTAACACTTATGATAGACCCATCCATCCATCCAATTCTGGAAAGAGCACACTTACACCAACCACCCCTTTCTCTCCTCCCCCATCCATCACGTAGCCAAGCATCATTACTAACCACGAAACTCCCTCACAACCAAACAAAAGTACAATCACTATTCAATAAAAGTTATTAATTACCCTAGACCGGGTTGAACGTCCAGCCCCGCTAGGCAGCAAACCCTCAGCAAGGCTTGGCAAATATTGAGTGTATTATCATAGTTTTTATGATCGTTGATTCGTTTTACGGAAATCCGGTGTCAAGCAAATGCCAAGCCTCACTGAGCGCTCACTCACCCGGTTTTTGGTTGTTTATACCCTACCGTACCTCAAATCTCCCAGAGAAGGGAGCCACCCCTTTTCCATAGTAGGAAATTCCCAACTACGATCTTATAACTTATGCAGCCATAACATAGCACATGATTCCGGTGAATCCAAACCAAATCCCAGCTCTAGGAGTCATACATACCACCGGTAAATGTATTCCCATAATAGCTCCAGAGGCAGGGCAATCCAAGCCTCGAAGAGAGAAAAGGAAGGAAGGAAAGGAAAGGAAGCAAGAGGTGGGAGGTGGGAGGTGGAAGGTGGGAGTGGGAAAAAAAATAATAATAATAATAATAATTCTGAAACGGCGGTAATTTTCCAAAGGGGCACAGTAGTGTAGTAGGGGGGAAAGAAAAAAAAAGTTTATTCTTGTGTTTGTGCTTGTTATGCCTTATGATACAAGGTATGATATATAACTTATTCGGGATGTTAATAACCTCGCTCCGTGCTTGCTATGATAATGCGTGACCTGTGATCTTACTGTCTTGTCCTGTACGAGTTATGATAATCCCGGATTCTTGATTGTCTGGATATTACTTAATTTGGAGTCTTTTGCTGTTCTGACAGGGTATTGGTTCTCTCTGTCTCTATGAATTCTTTTTATTTTATACATATATATATTTTCTACTGGCACCATGAATGTGATAGGTGGTTCTGGATCCCTCTTGATGTACTGGGGGTGGGTCAAAAAGGTCGGAAAACTTTAGGTGGCGAGACAAGGATTAGAAGAGTTGGTCAGCGAGGGTGGGTGGAAAGGGGAAGACTGTTACATGATGCCATTAAACCTGAGTAGTTGAATAGAGTGATTGTCTATGTACCTGGAAATCCTATTGAGAGTGTAAAGGGAAAGATCAAGGCCAGAAGGAGGAAAGGGAAGCAAGGCTTTTGGAATACTAGTAGTCCTTTTAAGAGACTCAAATAAATGAATATATTGAACCACATACCATCGATGTGGTCATGTAGCAGGTGCCAGACACCAATACCTTCAATCCGGGTCTCTGGCTTCCTGCAAGACAAGAATTTTTCCATTGAAGCAACCAGTCCCCCAACGACCCCGCCTGACCCTGCCGATCTTTTTTTCCGACCTTTTTGACCCCCCCCTAGTACTAGTATATCGGACTGAGATAGATAGATTCTTTTGGAGCTTGGCTGGCTGGAAGTGTGGAGTGCGTTTGTATACCACACACTGCATGTACTGTAGGCCCATTTTCTCTTCTCTTTCGGTTCTTTTTGTTCTCTAGAGTTTATTCTAAGTCATGTGATGATGATAGCTGAAGTATTGGTTATTATATTACCAATATGCTGTCTCGTATTGCACTGGAGGCGATACTAGGGTATGAGAGGGCGGGGGATCTCGTGAATGGTTTGGGATGCCATCTCCTGTTATGCCACACGGCGCGGCCGGGAGGTAAATATGGTTTTGGATTTTTATTATTCCTACTCAAACATGTACTCCCGCGGCCAAGTCGAAGTTGGACACCTAAGGTGGCAATTCCCACAGAAAGTGTCCAACTTCAACTCGGCCGCGGGAGTATGGTTTTTTATTGATTAAAATGACATGTATTGTACAGTGCAAAATAGAAGAACCTAATTTGCCATGGAACTACGATGGTGCCCTCCTGCTCGTGCCTGAGAAAAAACATTGGAGATTGACAAAGCACAGTGCACGCCTGATGGGCAGGAAATGAAGGATAGATAGGTTAGGTGGGTGGTAAATGGATGAGGGCGTTGTCCCCTAAAGAGGAGTCGAATCGTTGGATTGCTGAAAATGAAAAAAAAAAAGGCATGAGCAAATAATGGCGAAGGAGTGTTTCCTCCCTTCTGCTTTTCTTCTCTTTTATCGTTGTATTATTTCCCTAGTCTGTTCTCAGGTCTGGTGTATATCTCCCTCGCGACCTCCCCCGCCGGCAATTCCGCGGTGTACACCCCGCCCCCACTGAGCCGATTATGGTCCATAAGTTCGAGCGGGGCACTACTGGTACCCTCTTCTAGGTTCCCGGCGTCGGTTAGTGGGAGTTTCATAGGGTTTGGAGGAAGCTGTGGCCCCTTTTTCTTTTGACGGTGCCGACGGAGCATCATCGCGCCCAGGAGGCCAAGTGCAACAGCCGCTACACCTGCTACTGCACCCCCGGCTATCGCCCCAACGTTGGTTTTAGATGGGTTTGAGCTGGTGCTTGATCCGCTAGTTGAGCTTGTGCCGTTGTTGCTTCTGGTGCCTCCACCGGTGCCGGTGTTCCCGGCTGTGGTGGTCTTTAGTGTCATTATGGTTTCAAGGTCTGGGTCGCTCCAGCCCTTGACTGGTGCTTTCTTGGTTGAGCCTCCGTTTTTACTACCAGGCGATTAGTGCTCATTCTTGGTACACTCATTGCCGCGTTTTAGGGGGCTAGATAACTTACTCGCCACCAATAAGCCCAATAACGTTCTGGGGGATTTCGTAGGTTCCCTCATTCGGCGTAAACTGGTCTGTCCATGTTAACGTGTTGAGATCGAACAGGAATGCAGCATCTGCCTTCTTGTCGCAGGTGGGGGTGTTGTAGTAACTCGGGACGTTCCTCCCACCATAGTAGAAGATGTAATGCTCCCCGATAGCCTGACAGCTTGGTGCAATCCTCCCCTTCGGGTCCGCAGCCGTGTTCGTTGCCTTAAACGGCAGCTGGGTCCACTCAAAGCTTGGAATTGAAAGAACCCAGATGGATGTGGTGGTTGGACCTCCCCTAGCGTCTGCTGAACTGCCAGCTTCAAGACCCCCCATAATGTAGATTTGATAGCTAGAACCATCCGAAGCTGATTTGAGAGCAGTGCAGAATGTGAATCGAGGACTTGGCACCGTAGCGTCAGGTGCTAGATGTTGGGTATACCATTTCGATTTACTTGTGCTATAGATGTTAATCTCGGAAAATGGTCTCTACCGTATTCCATCAGCATTCTGCGTAAACTTCAATAAACGGAGCGACGCACCAAGCGGGTAGCCCAATCAGACCTTCCACCAAGCTGAATTAAGACCTCATCTGTAGCTGTTGTAATATGCACTAAGCCTCCCTCAGCTATTCCTCCCAATGGCGTGGTTGCGTTTGTCCACGTATTAGTAGCCTGATCATAGGTGATTAGGCCGTTATGCTCCTCAAGCGCTGTCACTTTGAGCGATGTTCCATTTTCTGAAGCAAACAAACCACCGAAAAGAAAACCCTGCTTCAATGATGGAACCCATACTGTCATTCCACTAGTTATCCTCATTTGAGGGTTCGTCTGGAACCAATTCTTTAGTGTTATATTCGTATTTGTCCATTGTTGACTTGCGATATCATATTGCCATTTCTTGCTCTCGATGGGAGGGTCCCGAGTTCCATAAAGCGTGCTGTTGTATGGCCACCACTTTCCAAAAGTAAGGTCGAAACCGGATTCCGTAGGGAAGAACGCAGCATCTTGTACACCAGGTACTGTGCCTGGGACATCTTCCGTTCGAACATAATTGGCACTGTCAAGAGAAGTTTGGAAACTCTTCGATACATTCAACGACCGAAGTACTGTATCTAAACGTGTTGTCGAATCGTTAATTTAGAGAAAGGGAGAAGGTTGTACTAGTACATTCAAAAGGGGCACGAACTGGGGCCATTGTAATTCGTGTACGGCGAAGGATACAACATCCATCCTCCAGCAATATAAAGCATATCATCTTTCTGGGCCACTATATACTTCGACCTTTGGTCAGTAAACAAGCGAAAGAAACCATTCCGACAAGTTGGAGGGAGTCCTACTCATTTGCGCACTTAGGGAACAAAAATCATCGGTAGGATTGGGACCATCGCTGCGCACTACCGATGTAAAAGATAGTAATGCCCCAAGGAGCCAAACACTACATCTAAAGAGCGGCATATTTTCCTCGGCCGTGACAGAAGGGCTTCAGGAAAGGATTAAACAATAAACGACGGTGGGTTTAAGAAAGAAGGAGGAACATGGCGGGAAATAAACAAGGCAGATTTTCGCCTAGAAAGATTGGGGCTAGAGTGGTATATTATGATTTGAGAAGCGCTTCCAAGGTATCACAAAGCATAACCTGCTCCACTTAGTACTTGTACTCTTAAATTCGCGACCAGTATGCTAATCCTCTTTTGGAATCATTCGAGCGCTGTGATTCGTTGGCGATTCAAGGTTGTGATGATGCTGAGTCACTTTGGCGTTGAAATGCCCGAAGTCATAACCTTAAGTAGCTAGCTGCTACCTGATCTGAGCCCTGATCTGGGCCTAGCGTCCTAGTCGCGAATTTTACTGTTTCAGACACCCCAAGGGATATCAGAGAGAATGCAGCCATCATTTGCAACTAGTCATCACGCCCGACTATCAGTGGCAGGGGCAATACGGGCTCTCAGCCAGCTAGACGCGAGTTGTTACTATCCGAAGCATTTGAAGGTACAGCCCAATCAGGATCATTGGGGCGTAACATAGGGAGGATGAGTGCTATTTTCGAAGTTGCCTCGGGGCAATAGCATTTAGGAGTGTATCAGGATATGCAAGTTGTAGAGCGTGTTACCGGTACTTTCTCCCGAAAGCACTACATCTTGGTTAGACGCCGCAGCGCCCAGAGAAAATCGGGAGTAAGCAGAAGGTGTTTTTTATAGATTGTGCCCTTCAACACGGCGCTTTCGCCGCACCGAACCCTGGCAACAGCCAAGTGATTCGACAGAGCGGGAACTTTTAGCATGCGATAACCATCGTCGGTAGCTGCAGGTGAAGTTACCAGTGGGCACTCGAACTGGGCCCCAATACCGTACTGGATGAGTACAGTACCTCTTCACTGACCCTACAGGAGTGGGAGTAGTAGTTAGAAGTAGGCTACCTTGAAATACGGCTATCTCAATATTCCTGCTTTCTCAAGTCGGCCAACTTTCTCAATTTTTCTCTCTTGCACAGCATCTGGCATAAAGTATCTCAAAATGAGACAAGATTTGTTTTTCGCTGGTTGGATGGTGGTGTAATAATAGCCATATTTTCAGATACTGCAATCGAGCACTTATTGCCAGATACGAGTAACCGAGAGAGAGGTAAGTTCATAGCTGAAGAAAAAAAGGGTGGGATACGGGAAATTGCACTGAAGAAAAAAGAAGAAAGAGGTCCCTGAGAGGTTCTGGCACTGACGGCCCCTCTGAAATCGATGACGACGTATTTGGCCAGTAGAACCGCCGGGTTTAACGGATTCTCCCCGCAGGGGAAGAACATTAGCCACCAAGAAGTTTTCTGCCTTAGGGTTCTCGTTCCAGATCCCGGGAATGTGCTGTATTGTGGAGCCACTTTGCCAAATCCAAAGCCATCATCCAAGCGCCCTGAGGCCGTCCAAGACATGAGTTACGATCACCGCAGTACCCGCGTCGAACCTAGCACAGACCGTGAGGAAGCTTGGCCTATGCACCGAATCTCGAGCACTGTGCAGACAGATGCATTATAGTTCTGAGAGGCTGGCAATATTTGACCGCCGACTTGTTGAGGCCAGGACAAATTCTCAAGAGCTTTTACTTGGATGCCAGGGTTAGCCCGTGAACACTTCCAATAAATGGCCGTAGTTTCTATGCAGCCAAGCCCATAACTGGCGAAAGAGAAGAAATTCTGTGAACAGTTTGCGATTTTTATTCGCCAGGAGGGGTATTTCAAGCAACTTGACCAATACAACAGCGTTCACGGACTGACCCTGGTACCCGAGTACCGTACTCGTAGATTAGCTGCTATCGTGCCATGGGTCATGGCCGGGTACCGTACGGTCCACCACGGGTGTCGGTGTCAGCGCAAAAATCTATTTAGTGATCCGTCGCCTGCATAAAGTGAGATCTGAAATAGCGGGGTGTATTATCTGTCCTCGAGTACCGTAAAACTCGTGAAATCCACTATCTCCGTCAGCCCTAAAATCAGCCCGCCAGTGCACGATAGGTTTAGTTTGGCAAGTTAATAGAATTGGGGATATCAGTTAACGAGATTAGACAAGTCCTGAGGGCCGATCCTTCGCTATATCAGGAAAACGCTAATCCTTCTCTGGAGCCTTTGCCTTGGAATACGGAGATTACAGGGGTGACGGAGATTGTGGATTTCGCGAGTTTTTGCGGTACCGGTATGTGAGCGTTGATACAAACTTGCGGTCCCTGCTTTCGGATGCTTCTTGCCTGCGATAAGCGTGCCATCCCCTCTTCTGATGTTAGAAAGGGTGTTGAATACGGTAGTACAGTACACCGGGGACAATATGAACCTGTTTTGACGGCAGGTGAAGCTGGGTAGCGATCGACATTGCACAGCCTCAGAGTTTGAAAAATAGCTCTGTGTGGCAAGTGCATTACCGTAGCGGTATCAGTTTGGGGAAGAGTTCGTCACCCGCTTAGTCTCGCCATGGATACGGTGGCGACTGCACCTGGGGCGGGGGTTACTGAGGCGGGGTAGCAAAAAATTACTTATCATACCGGTACTGCTCCGTGTTCGTCACCCATCCAGTTTCGTTGCAAATGGTGATCGGATTCTTGGCAGAGATTTCTTGGGATTGTGCTTCTGGGAAAGGTGTTTATATACCTGTATCGAGTTCTTAGCACCGGCCACGACGCTGCGCCAGCAGTGGCAATGCCAGCACGAGTAAGGTCCACTTCTATGCTAGTACCGGTAGAACACATTAATCTTCAACTCAAAGGCGCGAGCATCCAGTTTAGAACCCCCTGGAAACTGTCAGGCTGCATGTGCGCAGCCTGATGGATTGATTCGGTATGGTACGTAGATTAACTTATCACCAACTAAGGAAAACACAAACAACATTTCCCACGTTCGTGAAGCGTACACACCTATCCTGGCCCAGTCCTTGCATGTAAACTCGGACCTTTGGATAGCCCTGACGGATAGGGGCACTCAGTCCGGCTAGTTGGTTATAGCAATTATTCCCTAGATACCTCGTTTCAAGCTCGAGGGACTGAACCCTCTCTTGATGATGGTATTATATTCTCGGATGACTGGGGGAGAGGGGCTTTGGCTCCAGCAAATTTCTGGGCCCTAGATACGGCTCTGTTGGAACGCAAACAGCTGAATTCAAGTCGAGCGTGAATTTTAGGCATGGGAGCTACGGTGTTATTGAGTGAACTCAAGCTTCGCCGTTTTCACAGCATTGGTGGGTTTTGGGTTGCACCGAAACTGCCAAAACCATGCACCAGCAAAAAAAAGAAAAGAAAAAGCCGCTTGCAAGTAGTAAAGTGCCGGTGGTCGTTGAACTTGTAAGGCGTTTGATGCGCTGCGGTTATGGTCTAAAATCGGGTGTCTAACCCTTAAATTTCACTTGCTTAAAAATTATGCTGCACTAAACACTCTTTAATTAAATTTTGTGTGATGTTTCTTACTTATGTAACTTATAGCTAAAATAGAGGGGGGATACAATCTCCCACCAGGAAGGACAGGGGCATTTGAGTCTGGATTTAGTATCTTACCAGTATGGGCCCTCAGATACACACAAATAATTTGTCATAAGTTTTTGATCTCGGTATTCCGATTCTTATATGCCGGGAACTTGTAAAGAGTGAAGAAAAAAAAGTAAGGCTGAATTAGAGTTGTGGAGCTAACCTTTGACTATTAATCATTTTTAACCTAAGATTTAAACATCTGCGATTACTCAGTGTTAGTCTCCTGCTATGCTCAGTCAAATTCTAAAGAACCAAGTCCATGTCATTGCTGGTGCACTGGTCATGCTCGTTCCTGGCCCTTGGGCTACAAGGGACAACTTTGCGATTTTCTTTGCAATGCATAGATGACATTCAATAGGGCTAAATGGAACCCTTACCGAGACCTATACTCATAGAGGCCTTCTAAATACATACAAGTTCATACCGGTAGCTCGCTGTCTATGCACCTGGGAGCACATGAAAACTTGTTTGAAGGTTGAAAGCTCGTTGGCAAGAGCCGCCTTCCCTGCTTACGTAATCGGTCGGTCTAACACAATAGGACACTGCAAGTATTCTGATCCGCAATATCTCGATGAAGTTCCAAGTCATGCCCTAATCTTAAATTTCGATCTCAAGTCGGCGCACCAAACACCCTCTAGGCTCTTGCGTGCCGTGGCTGTGGTCGTGAGTCCTCAATCACCTGGGTGGGCTTTTGGCTTGTTGATCTGGTATTATTCTGTTCACCGTCGCATTCAATTTTACCACCTGTTTGGCGGATTTCTTGTCTCGGAGGTCATACAGAAGAGGCCGGAGTTGAAACGTAAAGTAGTGGGACTGATCAATGAAGGAGAGAGAGTTGCCGTCTTGCTTGTTCGCCAATAGATCTGCCTGAGGCTGCCGTACTTATAGTAATCTGCAGCATGAATATATGTCAATATGAGTCCAGTCATTTCCTAGTTCCTCATGCCCCAAGTGGCCTAGTAACTGGCCGCACGTATCCGCACCAGTCATCACATTGAGGTAATACTTCCGACATCTTTACTTGTGCAGATGCGAGTGAGAATATATGAAGCGGACAATGCACTGTTTTTTTTGATATTTTGAATATGGGTAGGCAGACTAGTCTCTCTTTTAGTTTGACGAAGGAAGATCCATCCTCTAGGGCTCAAGGACCCTCTGCTTGTGGAAGCCGATCTCCAATTTATGATAGGGGGTGTAGCAGGGAGGCAAAGTGCTTGAGTGGCAGAATGGGATTTAGTACCTGTATAGTTTTATCCCAGCATACGCTAGAATTTCCTCCTCCAGCATCGAGGTATTAGGTGTTGATAACTGCCTACGTATTTGGTATCCACCCGCGCCTCCTCTAGCAACTAGGAACAACGGTAATCCATCAACTGCACGGAATATGGGGAACTCCAGGTATGATGTAAAGCACTTAATGAGTGTACCAAACCTGTGTCATCATGTAATGACTCCATTTGTACCGCAGAATGGTGTGAATAAGGAAAATGCGCTTTCTTGAAGGCCCCATGGTCAACTCCTATCAGCGCTGAGTTGTTTTTCCCTTCCTTCCCTCCTTCATTCTCCATCACCTTGCTGCTAACAGATTGATCCACCTCTTAGTAGATCTGATTTGCGCTACAACCTTATTGAGTATGGATAGGGTCTTCAGTCTCCCAGTTCCTGTAGGGAAGGAGTCTTTAAATCTGGCTACCCTACGTGACGGATCGTTCGATAATAACTCAATTTGAGGGGAACCCAACTCCAGGCTCTGGCTAATTGCACGGGGGTTAATTGATTTTTTGACATTTTAACCACTGCACCAGCTAAGTATTTTCTCATCATATCGCTACAGGAACAAATGCTTATCTTGTCGTCTTTAATTTTTTGCCTGAGGCTAAGAATACGATGCTGTAGACCATCTCTCAGACCTTAATATATCTCTGGGATACAATATCACTGCAACGAAGGTTTCGAGGCTTTGAGAAACGAAGTTTTGGTGATCTCCGAAAGAGAGACACACTAGATACTGGGGGTGAAGTCGCCTTCATGAAATGAAACTAGGAGTCGTTATGTCGCAGATTGTTGGCCGAGTGGGACCGTCCTAGGAGCTCATGTCGGAAATACCGTATGGGAGGTGAGCGATTGAACCGGAAGTTAAGGCTTCACTGAAGCATGGAAACATATGAGAAATAAGTCGACCATACTTCTGGGCAACCTACTACGAGTGGTCTTTATCCTCTAACGAGAGGTCACTAATAATATAAACTCCATAAAGAGGCAAAATCCCAACTCAATAAATGCAATAAAGCTCTCCCATACCACTGGTTTTTATGTTTTATCTCTCCAATACAATGCATCCCTCCCATGCTACAACTTTATTAGATAATCTTAAGTTGATCAAATAAGGGAAGTTTAATTGTAAAAATTTAAAATGTGAGACATAGTAGAATATTAATACAGTATTACAATATTCTCTGAATGATAGATATAATTACTGAGAACCTGTTTGGTAAAAAATGTGACTGTTCTGTTGGGAGACCATTCCTGCTGGGAAATCACCTTCTCTCTGTTTTGAAACAGAAGGAAGAGAGAAAAGAGAGATAGTAGAGGAAGAGTATACGAGGCCAGAGCAGGAATGCCAGAGATGAAAAGGGATTCAGTATAGAGGCAGAGGTTCATAGTGGGAGATACCGGTACTAAGGGTGACAGTGTTGTTTGGTTGCTGGAAAGAAGAAAGCAAATTAAAATCCATCCTTTGGTTCTTTGAGTAATGTGAGAAGAGCATCTTTGTAGACGAACGACCAGGATTGTCCGATATCTCTTATACTGTACGTTGCTACTTGGGTACCAGGCGATGGCACTTATACCCGTGAGAGGTAGTACCAATGATACAAGTTCCCTCTATGCCCTACCAGGCATACTTCCGTCACATTGAAACCATTTTTCCAACAGCTCAACCTCTGCTGACTCGAGTGATATCTTGTGAGGCCTTCCCGATTAGTTCACAATCCAGAACACTTGGTGACGCCCTTGGTTTGGTTTTGCCTAGCACTACGCTGATGGAAGTGTGAGTATTGGATTATTGAGAAAACCAATCGCCCAACACACTGTAAAAAAAAGCTCGGTCGAGATGGCGAAAGGGATCAATAAGCCGTATGACTTTGCCTTTGAGTATTATTCAGAGTATAAAGGGAGAGTCAAATGGCCAATTGATATCCTTGTCCCTCTGACGAATCTTAGGATATATTGCAAGCGTCAACTCTTAGGATAGGGGAAAGTTATGAGGATTTAGGCCTGAAATTCATTGATAGAGAATACGGTAGAGACCTTGATGCCAGGTTATGTAACCCCGCCATCATAAATTGTCACTCGCTTTCCTTTTTTATATTCGCTAAACTCCTGACTTGGGCCACCTGGCAACACTGAGCCTTAGCGAAATTTCTAGTATCGCTAGATAATGCGGTATGATACCTTAACTTAGCCCTCTTCTCTAGTCGAATTATGATACCTAGAGAAAATTCGAAGAATGCGCCAAGACTTCATGGCCCAACCGTCCCTAACTTCTCGCAACTCCCGTTCCTTGTCAACTTTCTTTTTTCTCTTCACTAATACTACAAGCGGCCTGTTTCAACTCCTGCTTGAACTCTCCATTACTTCGTTTTCTTCTTCACTTTCACTTTCTTTCCCCTCCAACCTTCCCTTTCCATTTCCCTTCTTTTTTTTCTCTATAGGAAAAAATGGGGTTTAAACCCACTGTTGGTTCACCTTTTCCCCCACTTCAGATCCCTGCCATTTTTTGAATTTCGCTCACGGGGAATTTTTACAGAGCATCCAACCGGACTTGGCCACTATTATCGAACATGCCCGTAAGGCCAGGGCCGCAGATTCTACCACCTCTCCGAATATATACCCGGTTTTCGCACAAATCCCTGCCGAATTTCTAAATCCCTCTAGTGCCTACCTTAAATTGAGCGCCAAGTGAGTTGTGACCTCGGGGATTTTCAACATCCATAGCTAATGAGGGCTGTGGTTTAGGAGCAAGAGTAAATTATCATTCTTGTTCGAAAGCGCTTCTAGTAGGGAAACCATCGGGCGCTTTAGCTTCTTGGGGTGCGGTATGTGGTCATCAGGCGGCGTCCTTTACTAGTAGTTGCGCAACTTTGCTAACGCTGTGCCTAGATCCGAGAAAGGTATTTAAGACAGGAACAGGCCATGGCCCCGAAATTGACCCCCTCACCCAACTCGAGAAGGAATTGGCTACGTACCGTGTTGGCAAGATCCCCGGACTAAATCTTCCGTCAATGTCGGGCGGGGCCGTTGGGTATGTGGCATACGATTGTATCAAATATTTCGAACCGCGGACCACTAGACCCTTGAAAGATGTTATTGGGACCCCAGAGTCACTTTTTATGCTGTATGACACTCTGGTGGCATTCGACCATTTTTACATGACCATCAAGATTATCTCACACATTCATATCCCGGAAGGCGACCTATCAGAGGAGAAGTTGAAGGCATTATACAGGAAAGCTCAGATGACTGTATCGGAGGTTATCGGAACCTTACAATCGGCAGATATCCCGCTTCCTCCTCAGCCGCCGATTCGGAAGAACCAACAGTATACTTCCAATATTGGACAGGAAGGTTACGAAGGACACGTGCGCAAACTGAAGGAGCACATTGTGAAGGGAGACATTATCCAGGCCGTCCCGTCACAGAGATTCTCGAGGCCAACTTCGCTTCATCCATTTAACATTTACCGACACTTGCGCACTGTTAACCCTTCCCCATACCTTTTCTATTTGGATTGTAAGGACTTTCAATTAGTTGGTGCGTCGCCGGAGTTGCTGGTAAAATCTGAGAATGGATGTATCATTACCCATCCTATAGCAGGCACAGTTAAGCGTGGGAAGACCCGTGAGGAGGATGATAAGCTTGCCTCCGAATTGACCAATTCTTTAAAAGACAGAGCCGAGCATGTCATGCTTGTTGACTTGGCAAGAAATGACATCAACCGTGTCTGCGATCCTTTTACAACTACCGTCGACAGATTAATGACAGTCGAGAGGTTTTCCCACGTCATGCATTTGGTCTCACAGGTTTCGGGGATTCTCAGAAGTGGAATGACGAGGTTTGATGCGTTTAGAAGCATCTTCCCCGCAGGCACTGTCTCTGGTGCCCCCAAGGTTCGTGCTATGGAGCTTATTGGTGAACTTGAGAAGGAGCGCCGTGGTGTCTACGGCGGTGCTGTCGGATACTGGGGATACGAGAAAGATAGTATGGATACATGCATTGCTTTGAGAACTATGATGATTAAGGGCGGTGTAGCCTACCTTCAAGCTGGTATGCGCTCTTCCGCTCCTGTGTTTCTGGGACCACTACTGACATATATACATAGGTGGAGGAATTGTTCACGATTCCGATCCCTATGACGAGTGGATGGAAACTATGAACAAGCTCGGCGCGAACATGCATTGTATCACCAGTGCTGAAGAAAAGTATGCCAGTATGGAAGCAGAGGATGAAGACTCTGGGTCGGATATAAACAAAATTTATCACCCTAGTGCAAATTCTAATGTTCATCTAGGCGATGGCTCTTAGGGCGGTATTCTTCTTTATGGCTTGTGGCGGGAAGGCGCTTGGTTGAGTTTTATTCAATTCCTTTGTTTGGGTCGATAGGATTACCGACACCTTCGCTATACAAGGTCCGGCAAGAAGTTATGGAACAGCTATTTAAGGTTAACCAGCCAAATATATCCCTGTCTGTTCCGGTTAACGTGGCACTACCCTTGTACTTCTCTTTTTTGTTTTCCTTTTCTTTTCCCGCGGGTGGTTTTGGTACTTGAAAAGCTTTCTCCGTGAATGAGTTTTTTTTTTGCTAGAGGTGCAATTCCAATATAACTATTCCTATCGAACGTAGGAGAGTAAATTGTCGGGAGTATTACTTCAATGTGATGCGTGGTATAGATATGTTCGGCTAGTGGCTAGGCTACTTGGGACATGAGGAACTAGGAAATGACTGGAGTCATATTGATGTATGTTCATACCCCGGATTGCTATAAGTACGGCAGTCTCAGGCGCGTCTATAGGCGAACAAGCAAGACAGTATCTATCTCTTTCTTTCTCTCATTGTTCAAGTCCCATTACTTTACGCTTCAACTCCGGCCTCTTCTATGTGACCTCTAACATAATAATATTATTATATAATGATATACTATTCGAGTGACTTATTGTGAACAGGAGATTTGGATACCCCGCCAATTTAAGCTGATGACTCAATTTGGCCTAGCTCAACCCTTCCAACTACTGAAGCAACCTATATAAAATAAAATAAAACTCATCCATTCCAACTTGACACGACAACCACGGGCACTTTAAACCAAAAACCCTCACTATGCCAGTAAGCCCTCCCTCCCTCTTCCATTCCCACCCTCAAGCACATCACTAATTCTTCTCACAACAAGCTAATAATAATAACCGGCTACCCCTCCTCCGGCAAAACCACCCGCGCAACGCAACTCCATACCTACCTGCAAGCCAAACTCGACTCGCCCAACACCCCACCTCAGCAAAAGAACCTAAAACTGCACCTGATATCCCCACACACGCTGCAGATCCCACGAACCAGCTACAGCACCGCCGCCAGCGAAAAGACCGCCCGCGCAACCGAGTATTCCGCCGTCAAGCGCGCCCTCTCGAAAGACGATGTTGTGATCGCCGACGGACTGAACTACATCAAGGGCTACCGGTACCAACTATTCTGCGAAGCCAAGGCACTGCTGACGCCAAGCTGTGTCGTGCATGTAGGGGCGCCGGCGGAGAAGTGCCGGGAGTGGAACGCGGCGAGGACGGAGGAAGCGGAGCGGTGGGATGGGGAGACGTTGGAGAATTTGATGTTCAGGTATGAGGAGCCGAACGGTATGGCCAGGTGGGATTCTCCGCTTTTTACTGTGCCGTGGGTGGATTCGGAGGGGGAGTGTGTGGCCACTTGGGAGGGGGTTTGGGAGGCGGTTTGTGCTGGGGGGGTTAAAGTTAAGGCTAATCAGGCCACGGTTTTGGTGAGTTCTTCGTGTGCCCTTTGTGGGAGGGAGGTGGGAGGGGGGGCTAATGTGTTGGGTTTTGTTGGGTTTGTAGAAACCGGCGGCTGAGAGTGATTATCTTTACGAGTTGGATAAGACGACGCAGGAGGTTGTTTCGCTGGTTCTGGAACACCAAAGGAATTCCGGAGGGGGTGGGGGTGGGGAATTGCCAGTTCCTGAGTGCGAGAGGGTATAACTCCGAATTATAGCTTCTTCTTCTTCCTAGGTCTATAGGGAGAGATGTGGGCTGACTATTCGCAGGCTCTAGAATTGCCCGGACAGGATCTCACAGTTGCTCAATTGCAGAGGATTCGAAGACAGTTCATTGCACTAAATAGACAGCATCCTATCGGGAAACGGAGGATAAGGGAGCTCTTTGTTGAGCACTTTAATGGGAACTTTAGGGATTAATTTAAATTAATAATTACGGGTCTTGGTGATTGAGATTTTTATCCATTCTTTATTCCTTTTCCTTTTTTATCATAATGTTATTGTACTCTTGCAGAGTTAGGTGCGGTTTTCTTCCTTTTTCCTTTGTCAAATCCTTAGATATCCGTAAATATAGGAAAATCCCGGCAAGCACCTCAAAGTATAGCCTAGAAAACGCAACGGAGTTGGGTGTAGGTTTGCGCTGCAATTATTATATAGATAGACCAAAACCTTTCACCTAACACTAGCTAACAAATTTTTGCGCCAAATTTGGCGAAAAATAGACATTTTCGGAGTGAGAAGCCCCAGCTCTATCATATCTTATTGAAGGAAATTGAAGTTTTGACATCAGCTGAAAAGGTCACATTAAAAAGAGATAGAAATAATCGGAATTGAGCTTGTTATTTAGAGCTGTATCAACTAGTGTGAGGGTGGCTAAAGATGTAGTAATTATGGGGCGCTATATTAGAAAGGTATTGTACACGTGCCTTTCACTTAACCAATCCTTCTCCCCACCTCCACATTTCTTGAGAGTTTTGTAAAGCCTTTTACATTATCTACAGGTTTGATAGTACGCCGTGCAATTTTGGTAGACTCTCATGGGTAATGGTTTCCTCGAGTGGGGCGAAAATGGACGCTTTTGGTGTAAAAAGGTCAGCAAACCAAAGGTTTTGATTTAGTATAATACTACACATACCGGTGTTTTATTCTAAAGATGAGCACTCCCGTATCGTCTAAAGAGCCCCCATGAGATACACAACCCCCCTGAGGAGCCCCTAATCCCCTCACGCAATCTCCCCCCACCTCATCTCATACCCAAATACTGTCCTCCTTAATTCCCGATCCTAAATCCCCAATTAGCCCTCCACCAATCGAAAGAATACCAAAAACCCACTCCAGGATCCTCCTCAAACATAGGACCAATCAGCACCTCCTCCAACACCTTCTCAACCACAAACCCCGCCTCCCTTGCAGCATCAAGGAACTCTAAATCCTTCTCATACAACCAAGGCCTGTGCGGCGTGAAGAACACCAAAGCTCTCGCATCAGCAGTCTTCCTCAGGCAACAAACGACACTCTTTAGCAGTGCTTGGTGTTCCGAATGGTTGAATAGCAGATCGCTAAGAATCAATGTATCAAAGGGGTCACCAAGCTCTGCCACGTCTCGCCCCCAGGGGTACCCCTTGGCCGCGATGCTGCTTTGAGCGGGCTGCGGAAGCGTGGATATATTATGCGCAAGATTAGACACTAAATCTGGATCCGGATAGTCCGTCACAACTACCTACCCACTACCCATCAGCACCCCTTCCTTCCTTTGCGCAAAAAGGGCCCACTTTCAATCGAACGACTTCTGCGAACACAGCTGCTATTGCATGCCGCCAAAACCCAGTCTTTTTGCTTAGATCTTAGCATTATGCAATAGCGGTCGCGCTCGCAAACGCTGTTCAATTGCGGGTGAAGGAAGCAAACCTCCCCGGCGCCCCTTAGCGCACAAACAAGACTGGGCAATCCCGCGCCAGCACCCAACTCCAACACCCGCTTTCCCAAGACCAATCCAGTATGCGTCTCTAAATATGTGCTCACCACTCTACCAGCGTTCCAAAGCATATGCCCCCATAGCGGGTTGTGTCCTACCAGGCTGAGGGTTAGGTTCTCGAAGGGTGGGGTGGTGAGGGTGTGTGAGGCCGTGGTCGCGGGTTTGTCTGCGGGGCGGAAGCCGGCGGGTTCTGTGAAGAGGTCTGTTAGGAGGGTAAGATCTCCCTCTTCTTCAGAGGGTGGGGAGGACATGGCAATAGGAGGTTGATGTTTGCTCCTTTCTCTCCTTTTTTCTTTCTTTCTTTTTTTTGGTGGGGTGGTGGGGCTGCCAAGGGTTAGTGGGGTCAGGTTGCGGAGCCGCATCAAAGGGCTCGGAAGTTGCCGAATGGGGTTAGGAGGGTTGGGGAATTGGACCGCACTTTACATCCATTGTATCATAATATACGGGTTGCTGGATACTCATAATTGATCAGATCTTAGTATGATACTATGAAACAGCGGTCGCGCTCACAAACTTCGTTCAATTACAAGTAGATCTCGCGTTGAGCAGTGATTCTTAGGATAATGCTAGCAAGCATAATCTATCATCGTCAGAGACTTATTGAAATAGCGGAATCACGAAGCTTCGTCAAGCATCTGCGGGTGGAAAAAAGAGAATACCCTATAGGCTAGCATACCTCTACTCTCGCTCCCGGCGAAGAGGAACACTCGGCTTAAGCTTTAAGCTCCCACTAGCTCAAAAAAAAAGAGAGCCATTTCGGTTGAAAAGATTTTACAGCCCCCCCCCCCAAACCACCTACAAGATCAAACTACCAACCCAAGCAGCCAACACCCCTTACAAGCCGCCCCATATCCACACCAGTAATCCCCGTATAGGCTAGTAGCCCTCAGATCCCACTCCACCCAGATACAAGGGACAGGCAATAAAAAGTGGTACAGCGCCGGGGTGGGTTGGGTCGATTTTGGACATAATTCTGGAACGCTGCAACCGAACTGCTCTCTCACAAAAAATATGTTGTGATGGTGAAGCACCTCTTAAACTACATCCTTTTCAATAAGTTACAGTCTTCAACCCTAAAGGTTAAGTATCTTTAGCCATTACCACCACAGACAAAAAAAATATGGAAGAGAGTATGACAGAAGAGTAATTTCAATTGTATATATCAAGAATATTTGTCTCTTGAAAGAGGCCAGTGGGCTCTAAGCCTAGCTAAAATAAGGACAGCAATAAACAGGATGCCAGTTTAAAGGTTCAAGCACCATGCTGAGCAAGCACCTATAAGTGATTGATTTGATGAAAAATGTGCTGGAGGGGAGGTTATCTCTGTCACTCATAGAGATTTTCCTTTATCAATTGCATAAGATGAGAGGAGATACTGTTTTTCTGAAGGCCTGCCTTTCAAGTGTACCAACCCTGCTGAGACATTACTTATGCACCGTACCACTTTTTATTGCCTGGGCCTTGTATAGCCCCCACCCCAAACTCCCTGGCAGCCGTTAAATATCCGCCAGCCAACGGCAAGTTGCATCAAAGAGATGTCGTTATCGTAGTGTCGTAGTATGGCATCTACAAGGGAGCTTCTGTGTATTTAAGCCGCCTGTTTATTTCTCCTAGGGGGGAAGCAGGTCACTTCTACCACACGTCCCCTTATATCTTTGTCTCCTATTTACCCAGGTTTCCAATAGCAGTATCGGATTGAACGAACGAGTGATATCACATGAACTTCCCAACCTCAATGTCGGGCGCAATTCCCTGGATGAGATTATCATAAGCCATGAATATTGCATATACCTTACACCCGGAGGTTATACACTTATTATATACGAGTGTAATTCGGAATCAGCAATCGCCCCCCCTGCCCCTAGATCCTATCACACTCACAGCTAAACCTACCTTTTTTCATCATTAATAAAAATTCCGGTGGTGTTTGGCCTTTGGAACAAAGGGATTAGGTCATTAACTATCAGCCTCCCCCTTCTCTTAAGGATATAGGATATCTGGTCTAATAATATAACTAGCATTGAACTTTAGGTGATAAGAGGTTTCATCCGCCGAGCAAATGCTGCCCAGGAGATGCAGGGCTTGTGCCATCCTCTTGAGAGAGGTGAAGAGATTGTATATTTTTGCTACCTGCTTTCTATCTTACTTCCTTCTGTTCTTACCCACTTTCTCGAGCACCTTCACTTTTCCATACTAATTCATAATCTCACATGTTAGGGTATACTCCATTTAGCCTGACCTGGAATCAGCCTTGTCCGAGGAGGAAAACCTTGAGCCGCAGCCGGGTTACATGGAGTACACCCTAACATATGACATTATGAATTAAAGTTAGTATGGAAAAGTGAAGGTGCTCGAGAAAGTGGGTAAGAACAGAAGGAAGTAAGATAGAGAGCAGGTAGCAAAACTATACAATCTCTTCAACTCTCTCAAGAGGATGGCACTAGCCCCAGTGTTCCCAACGGGGCAGTCTGTCCGTCTTGAGCCCGGACGAAGACGGACGACTTTTTGTCGTCCCGTCCCGTCCTCCAGGCAAATTGCCCAACGATTCAGGCTGGAGGACGTCGGGCCCCACCGCCCCCTACCGTCCCCCATCATATTAGTGCATGTAATGTCTCAGCTTTGCTTTTTGTTTTATCATACTAGGAGATTTGTTTTTAACTTTAACCATTTTGTAACTCTGTTTCACGTGGTAGTAAATATATATATAGTATTAAAGAGAATAGGGTAATAATTTACCGAATCGCAACAACGATCCGCAGTAAACAACTTAATTCCTTTTAATCTAGCTTCATAACTTATTGCCAAAGCCGGAGAGATAGTGGGGTATATGAAAACATAACCGTGTTATGATCAGTCTTTGGTCTTTTATAGCTCATATCCGCATCTTCCAACATGTTCCTCCTGAGTTGCCTACTATCATCGGAAGAGAGAAAGAAACATTCCCCGTAATTCCTAACGTACTTCATAGCCCCCACCGTCCCCTACATCCGCTTGATATTACTAGTGGCTGGCGGTGGTCGCCTACCATCTTTCACCGGTATTCCGCTATGCCCGGCCGTTCCTCATAGATCCCGGTCGTTATCTGCCGTCACCGGCCGTCACTCGCCGTCCTTCACCGTCCTTCACCGTCCCTGCCGTTACCGGTCGTCACTTGCCGTCATTCAGAGTCCCTGCCATCCCGCACCGTTGACTACAGTTCCAGAAATACCACTACCGTCTTCAAACACCCCTGACAAAATAATGTCTCAGGTTGCCGGGCCCGTCGTCTTTGCTCATAATGGCCGTCTTTGAAATTTACAGACGGGGACGGGGCATCTTTCGTCGTCCCGTCCCGTCCAGGGCTCTTGGGAGTCCGTCCGCCGGGCCCTGTCGGGGCCCTGCATCTACTGGGCAGCATTTGCTTGGCGGATGAAACCTCTTGTCAATTGAGTAGTGTGACTGCGCCGAAAACTGATGCTGGCACAGCTAAACCAGAGCCACATGCGTTGACCCTACCCAAAGGAGCGGGCATTTGGGCCAACAGCCGAGAAGATTCGAAATCCATGGCACATAATGGAAGGAAGGATGAGTATCTGTTCCCATGCCTGAAATAACTAGCTGTCGCAGTGGTTAATGGGTTCAAGAAGTAACCGGCAGGAGCCCGGAGTTTTAATTTCCACTTGGAATAAACTATTATCGAACAAGCCACCAGGCAGTGTGGGAAGGAAGGAAAATCAAGAGATCTTATAAGCCCTACGAGGGTGGGGAGATTGGGAACCTTAGGTTTCAGGGGCAGGCACGCAGGGTAAATCTGCCTGCCGCAATGGGGTGGTAGGGCTCGATCTCCGACCCCGCGCCTAGGGGGGTGGGGTTTGTGGTTGGGGTAGCAAAAGAAGAATAAGACAAGAATTAAAGCGTGAGAGGAGTTAGCTTGCCATTCTCGATTTGGGAAAGCAACTATAGTTTTTGAATACTACATTGATTCTCCAGTGTCAAATTAGCGGAATTAGCCCGCGAGGGGCATTTACCATCAAACAGCCCCTCTTATCAGTTTACATTACAGACTTGCTGTTGGAACTCATGATGGTGGAAGAATGATTTGATGTATTTCCTAGCTACGACAGAGGCTATAATAATATTATTATAAGGAAATACATGACTGCCAAGCCCTGCTATGGAATCACTCAACACCTATGAGGATAGCTCCCGTACCTAGTACTAACCTAATACCAACACTCCCGCTACGGATGCTACCTCATGAAAACGCTAAGCTAAAACTTTTTCAAATATCCGGCAATGAACACATGATCCCCATTTGTATCAACTTAGACCGCACATCTCAACAAAGACTGCGTGCTTAGCCCCGACCAATGGCTTGGTCAATCCATCCGTTACCATCTTGTCTCTACTACAGTACTCCATGACCACCTCTTTTCCATCCTCAATAACCTCCCCAACCTAACAAACGCGAAAACCGATATGCCTGGAGTGAGGTTTCTATGTTGTATCCGTAAACGTAGATAGAGATGCCTGTAAGACGTAAAGCCTATTCACTTCTTCCAGCTTGACCACCAACCCATCATCTCTTTCCAATAACACCCCCCGCTCTTGCAGAAGTCCACATGGTAGCCCGAGTCACACAGCTGCGAGACTGAGAGTAGATTGTTCCTTCCACACTCAGGGGCATGTAGGACTCTAGTAATCACAAGGCTACTTTCTCTCTGGTCCCTCTGATCCCATACTGTAAGCGTAACTTCACCCACCCCCAGAGCATCAATTTCCGTGCCACCTGCGACGTGGATCTTCCGATGTCCAGATGGGATTGGGGTGTAAGATGAAAAATGTTCCTTCACTCCGGTAGCATGCGTGGTGCATCCGCTGCCCAGAATCCATTGTCCTCGACCGATCGAAGCTGACGTAGACGTAAAGGTGGAGAATAAGCTTATCGTATCTGTCGCAGACGCCACCGCCGGCACTGGTGAGCCTAACTGATTGCCCTGAATACCCTTCTCACGATCCGACTTCAGCTTTCTACACTCTCTACGTTTGTGTCCATTTTTCTGACAATAATAGCAGGTTAAGGTCTCGTCCGTACTGCTCTTGTTCTTCCCCTCAGAACGCTTCTGCTCAGCCCTCCTTCCACCTTTGTATCTTCCTCGACCGGCCAGTCTTCTGCTATCAACAGCTAGTACCGTGTTGCTGGACTCTTCCTTATCCAGGCTCAAACTCGCTTCACGAGCCTCGATTGCTGCCACAAGCTCGTCGGGTTGATCAGGCTTAATGAGGGTTGCGATTTGATCGCGCCACTCGCGCCATGAAGGGGGCAAACCATTGAGGAGGTAAAAAGTCTTTTCTCGCGGCTTAACAACTTCTTCTGCTTCTCGCAAGCATTCAATTATCCCATCGATTTCGTGAACGTACTTAGCCACTGTCTTGTGGGCTTCGAGAGTACAGTCAAAGAGGGAGCGGCGGAAGTAATACAGCTTTAAGCCGAGAGCTTCCCCATAGTCCTCAGCGAGCTTATCCCAAAGTGCCTTTGGGTTTTCATCATAAACATTGGATGCGTACTGTGCGCATATGTGAAGTTCCATCGCATTTCGAATCTTTGCCGTGATATGAAAGCATTTGCGAAGCCATTTATCGTATGCCAAAACATCTGCCGGTTCTGTACTATCACTTTTGGGGGCGACCTCTCTTCCGGAGACTATCCACCATAAATCCATCTCCTTTAACTGATCCGACATCCGCTGTCTCCACAGACTGAAATTGTTGTCCCCTAACAGAGGGAAGACAAGGTGTTCCTGCTGCTGCGCCTCGAGTATTTGTGGCATGATGATGGTGGGATAAGAGCGAAAGAAACCCTTTTACGGAAGAATTAATGATAGAAAAAAGCACCAAATGATGAGGAGAAGAAAGGATCCGAAGTCCACGGTGTTGACAACCGTCTATCGGATGTGTTTTTCGCTGGTTCTGTCAATTGAAACTGTAGAGGGTAATCTTCGTTAATGTCTAGTCGTACAAGAGAAGAAGCTTATGTAGTAAACGTACATGCCAAGCGCAGTAGTCCCACACAACTAATTACGACATAGACTAAGGGGGGTGTTTGGCACAGCGACGGCTGAGTAGTAAACCCACTCAAATGGCCGTTTCGAAACTGCAGTTTGAGTGGTTTGCGTTGCCAAACACCTCAGGTAAATTTTGGTGAAAAAAAGAAAGTTAGTAATCAGGTGAAGAGGTTAATTTCTAGCATTCTTAATTTAATATGATGATAGTACGCAGAACTTATGTTAAAATAGAATTTATTAACCTGAGTAAGCGATGTTCCCAAACTGCAGTTTCAAAACTTCAGAAACCGCTGTTTGGAAACAGAGTGCAGCCAAACGCCCCAACCCACTCGAACTGCAGTTTGAGAGGAAAAACCACTGAAACTGCAGTTTGAGTGGGTTTACCACTGAGCCGTCGCTGTGCCAAACACCCCCTAACTCTAGTCTAACCTAAAGACATGACCTAAGTGGGTAGCCGTATCCGCACACATCTAACAGAGCTCCTGATACGGTCTCGATTCCGTGGCCGGGTTCTGGTTTATTCTAGTGAATGTCCTGCACAGCATCCCATTTTACAAATTGCATAATTTGAATGCTGTGCGAAGACAGTCCAAAAGGTGACAAGTGGAAAGTAATTGTGTCCCAACCACTCCTCTCCCTCCAGGGCTCGTGTGGCTCCAGTCCATAGCACCATTTTGAATGACAAGACGGTGAGACAGCCTCTGACAGGCACTTGAGCTTCTGTAGTAAGTGTTAGGTATTAGGTTAGTAGTAAGTACTGGTAGCTATCCTCATAGGTGTTGAGTGATCTAGTAGCAGGGCTTGGCATGTATTCTTTATATAGCCTCAGTCTTAGCTAGGAAATACATCGTCATTCTTCCACCATCACGGGTTTCAATAGGTTATGAGCCTCTACGGTTTCAATTGACAGAGCCAGCGAATAACACATCCGATAATTAGACATTAATGAAGATTACCCCTCTCCATACAACAAGATTATCCCTGCTATTGCCCCGGGTAATCTCCCTCTATATTAGCACAGTACCCTGAAAGCCGGACTTAATTCCCTAAAAGGGGTTAGAGTATGATAAATGAAAAATAATTTGACACCATGCTTGCATCGCTCTCCCGCTATCCCCTCGGCTGCTGAGACATTCCAGTCCTGTTTAGAATGTTGAACACTAGCCTATCTGAGTAACCGGGAGCAAATCTACGCGGTCCCCCTGTTCCCATCACGGTCATGCTGAACCGTACTAATTTTGCGGTATTCTGAGCACTACACACTACTTCCGAAGCACAACGTTTTTCCTATCACGATTACTCAAATAGGCTAGTGTTCAACATTTTAAACAGGACTGGAATGTCTCAGCAGCCGAGGGGATACCCGAGTACACTTGTGTGTGTGCCAGCTTGTGCTGCGGCCTTGGGCGGCCCATCTGAAATCCACACCTCAAAATTCTTCCCAGCTACCACCTAGAAAAAAAAACAGCGAGTTTTCATTGCCAATTTTGCTGCTTTAACTGCTTGCCACAAGGGCACAATCAGCCAATCACAATCACTCACTCACTCACTCACTCACTCACCTCCCACCTGTTGGACATCGTGGTTCCCTCTTATATTCTTCGTAGTTACGAGTGACATCCCGTGACTGTTTGGGTTACCCACCTGTCTGCACCTTTATCCAGGCCCTGCTTTCTTTCACCTCTTTTCTTTCTTATGCTTTTTTTTTGAGCGATCCAAATTACTTGCTTCAGTCGCGGCCTTCCACTCTCCCCCCCGTGATACTTCCCGACACCCCCAAAAGGAAGACAATCAAGATCATTCCAGCACCCTCTAAGAATAGAAGCTATAAATTCAACCCAATATAGCAAAAAAAATAAAACAATTATATGGTTGGTACAAATAGGGGGTGGTCGTGTTCTATTACTACTTCATAATATCCTTTTCAAAAAAATTCCCTCTTCCTCTCTTTTATGACTGGGAGTGTCATAAACCTAATACAAAGAAAGAAATGCCAGTGGGGAAAAGAGCAGAATAATCTAACTCAAGAGTAAGTAATATACACTCCGCAGTGACCCCGTCTCTTCAAAGGAAAATTAATTCAATTTCGCTTCTCTGTCATAGAACACATTTTTATCATCTTGTTCGCACTCCCTACTTCGCTATGCAATAAGTTCCGACGTAACACACTTGACGTCCCATCCCAAGGTGGGACACAACGCCTTGCGAAACTACTGTAGGTCGGGAATATTGTGGGTTCCTGTCTTATACGCCTATCCATCTGTGGTGGATTCCCAAATGCTGTCTTACTTTCAGCCAAACCTACCCATTTTTTCTATTGATATTCCTGCTGTGATTATTCCTTTAAACACAGAGAGGTCCCATGGTTGTGAATTAGCGATTACCGTATATAATTTCTGTTGAAAGAGAGGATATATCTACTCCTATAATATAATCAATGCATAACAAAGCCAACCGCTTACCTTAACCTTAGACAAAAATAATAATACAAATCCACCTATGAGCAGGATAAGTATTTATTCTTACGGTGATATTATGTGAAATGCCTAGCCAGAGCAGTGGCTCAGATTCCAAGAACCAATTAGTCCCTGTGAAATTAGCGGGAGCCCTGGAGCTCAATTCTCCTCAAAACAAGTTACTATCGAGCAATCCATCACACAGGGCAGAAGGATCAAAAAATCCTCAGCCCTATGGGAACCGGGAAGCTGAAAAGATTAAGCCTCAATAAGGCTGTAGCACAAATCAGATTTGCCATCGTGTGGTGGTATAATCCTACTCTAGACCATACACCAAGGGGTGAAGTCTGGGATGGGCGAGGTAGCAGAAAATAAGACATGAAAAGAATAAGGCCCTATTTAGCGCGCAATCATATAAAAAAATGGCATTTTTCTGAAAACAGCATATTTCCTAATGCCCAAGGTAACAGATATCAAAAGACAACAATTAAACCGCAGAGGGATAGCAGATGTCATTAAGAATATTTTGTGTGACTTTAAGCGCAATTGGAGACCTGGCTATTAAGTAGTACCAGAAATAGCGATGTTGCGAAATATTGAACTTCTTGTCCTATGATATGATATAGGGAACTACCCGTGAGTGTTAATTTCAAGCGCCCCCACCATTTCCGTACCCTCAAATGCAAGATCGCCCGGTTGTCTCCTTGCAGCTGTTTTCCTCCAGGATTCACCCTACCCGTGACAATCCCCTGAGGCCGCATTGTAGACGTGAGTCGAGGCGTGGTGATATTTGTATTTACGGTATCGCAATGACGCTTATCAGGGTCGTCTCCGAGTGATGCACTATGATCTCGTCATCATGGCAACCCTAGGTGCTCGAGTGTAGACCATCAAGTGTATTCTTAGCCCTAAATCCTGAACTACGGTTTGGTTTCTGGACCCTATTTTGTGACCGTAGAAAGCACCACCACCACCACCACCACTGGTCCTCCCGTCTGCATAAAGGAGCTTTCCTCCGTCTTTCCCCTCCTTTCCATCAACAACCATCTTCCTCCACAGCACAACCACATGCACAAACACAATTCTCTGCACACTTCCTCATTCGTTCATTCTTTGTTCGGATATCTTGCTAATATCTTCAAGAGTGTAGACCGATAAACTAAGGCTAGAGTTACTAGCCAACGCGTGCCAGCACAGAACCTTCTCCCAAAACCCGTTGGTGCCCCGGATCAGAAGCCTCAATAAGGACCAACTTTCCCACAATGGATTTGACAAAACCTACAGGTTTGATTGCCATATCTTGTGTAAGTAAAATAGTTGGCTTGTCAGGCTCTGCTTCATCCTCTGAAATCTCGTTTTTGGTACGGTGTGGGGCACAAACGGATGGGGAGTTATCATAACCGCCATCCTCCCGCATTAATACCTGAGCCATCTCTGCCGCATTCATGGGAGAGTAGCGTCCTTCCTCGTCGCTATCCCTTTCATTTGCTGATGATGCCTCCTCGTCACTGACTTCATCATCTGAAGAGAATTGCCACTCCGAATCTGGATTGCCCTTGCTCTCTTGCGCTGCCCCAAGGAAATCTAGATCGATAGGCTTTTTTTCTTCCTGGGCCGGTGTCTCCGTTTGGCCCGTTGCATCTGCAGGAGGTGGGAAGTTAATATCTGACTCGGAGGATACCTCCTCTTGTTTAATCTTCTCGTGTAGACCCTCTGATCAGCCACCCTCTGTACTTGGGTGCGCCACACATTCATCCCCCTTCCCCTGATAAATACTTGCTGACCCGATTGATATTAGAGCAGGTAACTCTGTTTTGAGTAGATGGCTGATGCGGGACTACGGATCGGTTATCCGGAATCCCAGCACTAAATCGCCAATTTACTTTAAAGCCTAAGGGAGCTCAGAGAGGTCTGATATACCTCCCACTGTCGGAGATGTCAGACAGAAACAGAACACTGGAGGTGTATTTGGCCCCCTCTGGTTTTAATGATAAGTGGCTCTTGAAGAGGTGGGTTAGGATATATTGCTTTCCTAGCCCCCTGCAGTAGACAGCGCTTTGAGAAGTCCGGCAGTTCACCTACTAGGCTCTAGCTCTGGGTATCTTTGGCATGTTCCCCAAGCTATAGGGCAAGAGGCTCTGCTCTTTGGGAGAGATTGCAGTCTAAGATGGCGATGGCAGGTCCCTGCAGTCCTCACTGTTTACATTCAGGGCATGCTAGTCACATGGAGGGACCTGGCAGATTCCGCAACCTGGGAAACTTGCAGTCCCTCCCTGCCCATCCTGGGTAGTCATCTAGATCGACGCCAAGATACCCGTCCGTCCTGGACCTTCTTTTAAACGCTGTCGTCCATCCTGTCTGGACCCAAAGATGGGCTGACTAGACACTTAAGTTCACTGAAGAGAACAGGACCGGACAGGGCAGTAGATGCTCTTGCATGAGTGGGCTTCACAGACAGCCGGGCTCTGCATAATGAGCCTTGACAATGGTAGTAACACAGCAGGTTGGCGGGTACTGGGCCGGAGGGTGGGGGGGTGTAAATTGGTGCACGACATGGGGCCGTAGCCATCACCCTTAAAAGACCTCTTGGGCCTTCAGTCTTTCATGTCTGCCCTGAGACGTCTTCGCACATGATGGAGGACGGACTACTGCTGGTGGTACACACCAAGAACAAACCAACCGAGCCGTTTGGAACACTGACACTAGCTTTTATCCTGGCAGCTCTGGACTGTCTAGTTATATTGCCGAGGAAGTCTCTCTTTGGCGTAAAAAGGAATGGCCCAGGGGGTTACTATAGGCTATTACAAGCTCTCCTCCCGGGCCAGGCAGTGGAGAAACCATGTAAGTACCCCCCCTGTTTCCTTTGCCTTGTTTTGTCACCTTGTTTTAAGAATTGTATTTGTGCTTTTGGCCCTCGTGGTTTGATTAATCTCCGATGGAGAAGCCCTGCACTACTTCCTCACCGAGTTCAATTTCCATTGCTTGGGTTGGGTTGTAGAGTGGCTACATATATTAGCTTAGACTTCCAATAGAATTAGAAAATTTAATAAGATGTGGGTTTTCGCTCGTTATTTTCTGTTTGAATTCTAGTAGCTTCCAGCTCTCCCGAAGTCGGCGGAGGATAGTATTCCCTCAGCTGCAAGTTTGATCGCACATCTGGGTCACTCGATCCCAGTAGTCGGTAGGAGAACCACAGCCTCTAAGTCCTTTATTAAATCTCACAATGAAAACACATGATGCGGTACAAGCCCGGAGAGCAATCATTACACAGGAGTACAAGACCGCACAAACACAGCAACGTCCTAACACCAACAAAGGCATTCGGCCCCCAAAGCGAGCTACACACTGATTCCACAAGTATCCGGACAACTTAATACCAAGGCCCACCAAACCTTGACCCTCAGCGCTCAAGTGTCCGGATATCCATAAAACTCGCGAGTGTCCGGCCAGAGTAGTGGTCTGCAGCCGTTTCCCCAAAGTCAAGCGCAAGTACCGTATTGTATCTGCAGAGCCATTGGTTGCTAACACACCACAACCCAACCATTTACTTTTTCGTATTCCGAGTATGATACCATATTTCGCAACATCGCCATTTCTGGTACTACTTAATAGTCAGGCCTCTGATTGATTTCTCTTTTTCACAGAATATGCAGAGGGGTGTCTGCTATCCCCCAATGATTTAATTGTTGTCTTTCAATATCTGTTACCTTGGGCATTAGGAAATATGCTGTTTTCAGAAAAATGGCATTTTTTTTATATGATTGCGCGCCAAACAGAGCCTAACTTTTCTTTCCCTCGTCTCCCCCAATCCAGAAAAGTAGCTACAAATTCTCAATCCTCGCGGGCTCCCTAATGCAAATGTAGCTGAATCAACAAGGCAGAAATTTGCCATTAAGCCACCCCGTAAACTATCGTCCTCTGGACCAGCACAATATGAACCTTAGCCCTTGGAGCAGGAAGTGGGACACAATTCCTTCCTAATCGCAAGCTCTTGGACTCTCTTCAAACAACATATGTTTTGTGAAAGGGAGTTATGGCAACAGCACCTAGTGGAGCTCAATCAGAACCCAACCATTCTACAGAGAGTAGTATTCCCTTATCACAACATATCACTCGTGTCATTG